>JAODAL010012180.1:0-96518 GCA_025379985.1 Phyllomedusa bahiana | reverse complement strand
GGGGGGCCCCGCTGGCGGGCCGTTGCCGGATGGCGGAGGTCCTCCTGTCCGCTGGCTCGTTGTTCGCCCAGAGTGTCAGTATCCCTGTCCGCTGGCTCGTGGTTCGCCCAGAGTGTCAGTATCCCTGTCCGCTGGCTCGTGGTTCGCCAAGAGTGTCAGTATCGCTGTCCGCTGGCTCGTGGAGCGCCCAGAGTGTCACTATCCCTGTCCGCTGGCTCGTGGTTCGCCCAGAGTGTCAGTATCCCTGTCCGCTGGCTCGTGGTTCGCCCAGAGTGTCAGTATCCCTGTCCGCTGGCTCGTGGTTCGCCCAGAGTGTCAGTATCCCTGTCCGCTGGCTCGTGGTTCGCCCAGAGTGTCAGTATCCCTGTCCGCTAGTTCATGTTTCGCCCCCGGAGTGTCAGTATCCCTGTCCGCTGGCTCATGGTTCGCCCAGAGTGTCAGTATCCCTGTCCGCTAGCTCGTGGTCCAGCCCAGAGCACCCGTTTGGCCTAGCTCGTGGTCCAGCCCAGAGCACCCGTCTGTTGCCTAGCTCATGGTCCCGCCCTGGGTTCCCCCCCATTTTGGCTTGTGCCCCGTTTGTTTCCTCCCGTGCACTTCCTTATCTAGGTTTTTCCCTATACTGGCTATATTCAGCCCGTACCTTGGTTTTGGGGTTGCCCCCGTAGAAGTTGCGGGCCCCTAACCTATGTGGAAAGCCATGTTTATGATTTGGAGGGGGAGAAGGGGCTTTGAGGGGGGGGTTACTGTCATGGTTCACGCCGCGTTTCCCTGCCTTGGGCCGTCGGCGTGTCGTGCCTTCCTGTGCGTACCTGTCCTGTCCTGTTCTGTTGCTTCCTGGGGTCCTGTGTGTGCTCTGTTCCTCTTAGGGCGCACGCGCTGCAGCTTCCTGTCTTTTATAGGTTACTTGTCTCTGTCTACTTCCTCTTTACCTCTGACCCCTGCCTATAAGAGGAAGTTCCTGCCTCTGCTCTGGGTCAGTTCATTGCAGTCTGTTCCTGTCTCAGCTGCCTCCCATCTTGAGCGCCTGCCAGCATCTCAGGTCTGCTGTTGGAGACTTTAACCCCTGAGATGCTGGTCCAGTGTCTTGGTCATCTGAGCTCCTGGCCGTCCGTCCGTCGTGTCTGTGTCTCCTGTATCCTGCCGTGTTCCTGTCCTGTATGTGCTCTCCTGTTCCTGCCGTGTTCCTGGTCTGTACCTGATGTGTTACTCGTCCAGTTCCTGCCGTATCCTGTGGTGCTATGTGTACGTTTAACCCTCCTGTATCCTGCTGTACATGTTCCTGTATTCCACCGCCTGGATTCCTGTCTTGCACCCCGGCTGTCACCGCAGGTAGCCACGTCAGGGGTAATGACCTGGGGGTCCCGCAGCCAAGTCCATCCCGCTTTGCGGCGGGCTCTGGCGAAGACCAGGGGCTCCTTAGACTCCACTCCCTGGCGTGGTCCTCCAGCTACCACCTCGCCTGCGGTGATCACAGAGGATCCACACCCGGATGTCAGCGGTCGGCGCCTCGGCATACGTCAGCGCCGCCCCGTTACAGCTGGTATATCCAAAATCAGCAAGTTCAGCTACAATATATCCATTGTGTATAGCTTTCTTGATAAAGTGCAGTATGTCCACCATCAAAGTAATTAAAGACTCTTTAAACCATGTCTACAACCATCAGTCAAGCATGGAGGAGGATCAGTCAAGTTTAAGGATGTATAACAGCAACTGGAATTGAGCAATGTCTTTTGATAGACATCTGAAAGTACTAACACATTTTTAAGAAACAAGAGAGGGGAAGGAGTCAGTCCACTTAAAATGTTTGTCTGGTGGGAAAGTTTCTTTCTAAAAAAAAAGGGGCAGACTGGGATAAAAAAACAAAAACCTGAAATAAACATTACGCAACTCATCGCTTCTCTTCCACTACAAATTCTAAGGAGAGATCTTCCCTTTCTGAGCCACTCATTGCCTCCCACTCAACCAAGCCAGCATCGCTCTGCTCTGTATTGACGAGCGGCAAACACTCCCCGAAACGGCTGTCTACAGATGGTTGATGCTGGCTTGGTTAAATATCCCTTTTGCTTTCCAAAGACCCAGTGGGTCAAAAGCAAATTGAGGATTTGTTACATCTATAGAGGGCGCTTGAGCTTCTCAGCTCCTTTCCCATAATGCCTTGTGATACTACCAATTCTAGTGATTCATTTTGTAACACTTGGCTCTAGGTTCGGACTGGCTCACAGGGAAACAAGGGAAACCCTCAAAGAGCCCCAGAACATGACAGATCTAGAGTTGCTTTTAAACTGCATATACATTCTTGGGAGAGGTAGAAAGACAGAGAGAAAGAGGCAACAAGCAAGAGGTAGAGTATAAGCGGCAAGTACAGTCATTTACAGCAGCTCGAGGGTGGGCCAGCAGAATCACAGTGCCAAGCAAAGGGGTAACAATGTTTTGAACCTTTGACTTTCAGGCTCCATATCTTACCAGCCATTACAGTTTTGAATGTGAGTTTGCCGTCATGTTATAGACAATCATCTTGGTTATCCCATACATTAATTTGACTTTCAACTATTTAGCATCTGATTAGTTCTGCAGATTCTTGTCATGTAACTGCATTGTTACTGTTTTGCTCCTGGTGGTGGAACAATCTTTTTCTTCTTGTATCCAGGCAAGCACCATGCAGCACGCATTACACAAGTCTGGAATTGTTGCCACAAAAGGGTTAGAAGCCTCAACTTCAATATCATCATTAGAAGCATTGGTTCGAGTTTACAAAAAATATGAATAGTGCATAGTACAAGTTTGGAAATGGTTGATTTGAAGTAATAAAACGGAAGTCAATAGAACAGTATTAGGTCTTTTTTTGGCACCCAGGGGGAAGCTTTTGTCCTCAGTTTGCGGATTCAAGCCCTCCCCTTTCGCACCCACATGTTGCGCCCAAAAACCGAGCGGAAGATTGAACATGTTCAAAGTCTTTCAGAATGTGGCAGTGTAAAAATCTGACAAGCGGAAAATCTGTGCAGTGGGAACTGCTGCACAGATTTTCTATTAATGTCAATGTAAAAGGTTGACAGTCGGTTTACAGACGGCTTTCAAATCTGAAAACCGTCTGTAAAGCCAAAGGAAAACCTATATCATGGGGACAAGCCCTTTCACTCTGTTTGGTCCAAACATTGTATATGGCTGTACGCCTATGTTACTCACATTGCTCAGATTTCAACAATATACTGCAATCCCTGCAGGAATTCCAATGTTATTGTTGGTATGTCTTTCATTATCTTCTAAAAGTGATAACACTCTTGAAATTAAAGACAAAATAAATGAATTTATCCTGCTGGAAATCCTCTTTTAATGGAAGTCAATGCATGCTCGGGAAACAACTTAAACATTGAAAAAAGCAGGAGACCCAGCACCAAAGAAGATTCCTTGAAAAAAAAACCCGCCGCCGGGGTTAACCCCAAAATCCACCAGGAGAATTTCCGGGGGGTAATTTACGGTTTCCCGCAAAAAGTGTGAAAATAGCCTTAAACTCATTATGGTGATGTGTGTCAGGGCTCTTTATATCACTGAAAGCATTTGCAGACACCTGTCTAATTAGTTTGGCAGGTGTGTCCAATTAAAAGGGAAGACTACTTAAAAGGCTGGGCCCACATTATTAGCAGCCTACATTTTCAGCCAAATGGGAAAGAAAAAGGATGTGTCGGCTGCTGAGAAGCAACAAATTGGGGAGTGTTAAGGGCAAGGGATGACTACAATTAACATTGCCAAGACACTTCTCGTTATCATCGCACAATCAAGAAGTATGTAGCTGATTTACAGCCACACGTGTGCGTGCTAGGGAAAGGGGAAAGAGGACCTCTTTCCAACAGGTAATTAGTCATGTGAAAAGAGCAGCTGCAAAAAATTTCCTTGTCATAGCAGCAGAAAAAGTTTTGAAGCTGCTGGTGCCTCCAACATCTCCCGAAAAAACAAGATGCACGGGCCTTCAGAGGTTTGCAGCTGTGCGTAAGCCATCCTGTCGACCCCTCTATCCACTTCACACAAGCAAAAAACGGCTTCCAGTGGGGGCCCCAAAAAATACATGAAGACTGACTTCAAAACTGTTTGTTCACGATGAGTGCCGTGAATGCTCGATGGTCCGATGGATGAAATGGAGGTGGCTGGTTGATGGGCACCCCAGCAAAACACGGCTACGGCGCCAACAAGGAGGAGGTGGAGTAATGTTTTGGGCTGGAATCATGGGGAGAGAGATTGTCAGCCCCTTTAAGGATCCCTGAAGGTGTAAAGATGAAATTCATAATGTATGTGGAGTTTCTCAAACAGCACTTTCCCGCCAAGGCTCAAGAAGAAGAACCGTGCATTCCGCAGCAAATCATTTTCTGCATATAATGCACCTCTCATTTCTGCAAATAAACACACTGCACTCTGGTGCTATGGGCATAAAAGGGAACAAACTTATGGGTGGCCCCCATGCTCCCCTGACCTCAACCCCATTGAGAAAACCTCTGGAGCATCATCAAAAGAGTGTCTATGATGGCGGGCGGCAGTTCACATCTAAGCAACAGCTCTGGGAGGGTATTCTGTCCTCATGCAAAACAATTAAAGCAGAAACCATCCAAAACCTGACTAATTCAATGGACGAGAGAGTTCAGAAGGTCATTTCGAACAAGGGGTCCTATGTGCACATGTAACATCACCTAGAATAAAATTTTGACTTAAAAACTGTTTGATTTCAGTTTGTAATAACCTGCTAATGCTTATAATCACAAATGACCATTTTTTTGTTCGTTATAAAAATGAAAAGGTTGAAAACTCTGCTGTGTATAATAATTTAGAACATGCATTTTGATGCATTTTGAGGTTTTTTTTTGTAGAAAATATACTGTTATCATAGCAGTTTGTTCAAACTCAATTAACTATAGTGATGACTGGAAAATTACAATGACTGCAATTCATATAGGTAATTTTGGAAAATAAGAGAAAATATTATTTGCATAATAATTTGGAACACAGTGTATATATGTGGTCAATAGAGAGGGACTTGACACCTAATTGTTTATACAGTAGAGGACACTGCACCATGCACTCACCTGCAAGGGATGAGGGCATAAGGGGAATTATGCCGTGCCATCCACTAATCAGTGTAGCGGAAAGTGGCTCTTGCCACATTCATAGTCAGCGCCCACAATGAAATGCTGTACAGAAATGTACAGTGTGACCTGGGCAGTACTATGTGGCAGCCAGAGAGGAAAGTGAACCAGAGTGGAAAGCCACAATGTAATATCACATTTCCCTCAGTAAAAATTCTCTGATAAAATCAGCTGTTTGCAGATTGTGTGAGATGCAATCAACATCTTCAGTTTTGAACAGTGCTTGCCTTTGTGAGACTGCCCCTTTAATACATTATGTAATACCCTCGGGGAAAAGTTAGACTGAGAAAAAAAAATCACTGAAGGCGCCAAGCACATTTATGTGAAGATTAAGACTTACTTATCTATCAAAGAAACTGCTGGTGATCTCAGAACGTTGGAGCGACCACCTCAAAGGCCAGACCCTCAACATTACTGCATGTGCTTGGAATCACTTATGTCATGAAAAGTGAAAAATGCACCGGTTTTCAATGCTTAAGAGCATGCATATGATACAGAGAAGGAGGCTAAGCTATGTTCTATATACTAGGAGGTGTATATGATTTGGAGCAGGATTTTGAAGTAAATAGAGTAAATCCGGACAGAGACGCCAATGCCAACGAGAGAGAGTGAAAGTCCTGCTTAACCTGGCAAAATACACCAACAGCTCTCCTTGTATCAGTAAGTATCCAAAGCAAACTGTCAATCATTGCATGTGTATAAGAGGAGAGGGAAAACAAAAAAAAAATGTGTAGAACAGTAATGGCACTATTAAAAAAATTTAGCGATATGTGCTCACCTTGATGTGTCGTGCTTACATAGGTACAACCCTCACTTTCTCTTTTAGGATTTGCTCTGCTTTTTACTCAAGGATCCTGCTTCAAATCACATAAACCTAAATGTCAGAGAGTACAGCTTATTTCCCTGTATCACATCAGATAGGGTATCAAAAAATCACCTTACAAGTCCTCTCATCCATTGAGGGTATGTGAGTGGTTGTTTTATTGGTATTTTTGCATTTGTGCAATCTCCCCATGCATTATACTGTGGCTTTTCTACATGCTGGTGTGAACAGGTATTAAACTAATGTGCAGTTTTTTTATCATCTAATTATTCCTCTAGCAGTAGGGTATGTGAGCTGCTGCTCAGCAATTAGCTGCACCTGTTAATTTTTCCCAGGTAGCATATAGGCCAGAGCTGCCTGCTACTGGGTTCAGTCTAGTCCAGCCATTGAGCTGTGAATATGGCCCAAAAAATTGTAGTGGTTTTTAAGTCCACTTAAAACCTGGATTTAAAAAAAAAAAAAAAAAACAAAAACTTCAAAATGATTTTATTAAAAAAAATTAAAATCAAGTTTTGAAAAAGTTCCTAAATCCTAGCTTTTTTTAAAGGAACACTACATCTAAAGTTAATGGCTTATAAAGCCACAGCACATAATGGAGCTTGTAATATTACCACATATGTATAGGAGAGATTCTAGAGGCTCTCAGAACTGAAGAGAAAGGAGATAAAGCAGTGATCAAAGAGGCAGATGATTTTTTGGGACTTCACATAAACATCCCATTAAGCAACCTCTTCTCAGCCTGAAATGTCTGCTTATGGGAAAAAATAATTGTATTTACTGAAGAAAATTTATTGTCTGGTTAAAGGAGACGTCTGAATGACTTTTCTTTATACTTATATTTGTTGTCGGTGGTTATAACACATTGCACTATTGTTAAACTGTTCAAACAGATCACATCATTCAGACTCAGACTTTGATCTGTCATAAATTACATTCTGTAGCTGTAACGTAACATATTTTTGCAGTAGGTGCCCTACCGAACATACTAGTGAAACCACAATATATCTCCAGGGATATCTACTAAGAAAAGTAATCCAAAGATTATGCATTATTACCACTATATTATGAGACTTAGTAGTTTTCTAATCCTTTCTTACTCAGTCTATATCAGCAAAGAAAACACCTCCCATTGCTTAACCGCAGACAGTTTTGACCTTCCTGACAGAGCCCTATTTTTTTTAAATCTGACATATGTTACTTTATTTGGGAATAACTTTTTGGTACTTTACCTATCCATGTGATTCAGACACTTATCTTGAAACACATTGTAATACATTTTGGTCCATACAATCCTTGTTTATTTCTGAAAATTCTAAAAATTTCATAAAAATTTGGAAAAATTTACCATTTTCAAAGTTAAAAAATTTCTGTGTGTAAGACAGATAGTTATTCCACCCAAAATAGTTTATAACTAGCATCTACCGTGTGTCTACTGTAGGTTGGCATCATTTTTTAAATGTCTTTTTTTTAATGAGGGGAGGAGAGCACCAAATGGTGTGTAGAGTTTGAATTGCCTTTTTGCCCTCTACTAAGCATCTGCATATCACAAGGCATTGTGGAAAAGGAGCTGAAAAGCTCAAGCACCCTCTATTGGATGTAACAAATACTCAATTCGCTTTTGACCCACTGGGTCTTGAGAAAGCAAAGGAGATATTTAGCCAAGCCAGTATCTCCCATCTGCAGACAGCTGTTTCGGGATGTTTATCCCTCATCATTGCAGAGCAGAGTGATACTGGTTGACCGTGTGGGAGGCAATGAGTGGCTCAGAAAGGGGAACATCTCTCCTTGAGGCGAGGAGAGCACCAAATGGTGTGTAGAGTTTGAATTGCCTTTTTGCTCTCTACTAAGCATCTGCATATCACAAGGCATTATGGGTCTTAGAAATTTAGTAGCAATATTTCATATTTTCAAGAAAATTTGCAACACAGATATTTTTTTAGGGACCATTCGAGTTTTGACGTGGCTTTGATGTACCTGTTTGTTAGCCACCCCCATAAAAATGTTTGCAGATTTTCAATTTTAATCCATTATTCACTGGAGCACAGGAGATAACAGGAAAATGAGACTCTACATTGATGCCCCCAATTCTGCCATTTTTAGAAATATCCCAAATGTTGCCCTAGTGCGCTATTTGACTCAACCACAAGCCTTGGAATAGGAGAAGCACATACTGGATTTTGGGACCTCATTTGTAATAGGATATATTTTAGGTACCATCTCAAGTATGCGAACACCCTAAAGTGCTAAATCTTGATAAACACCCCTAAAAATACCTCATTTTTGAAACTACACCCCTTAAGGAATATATACAGAGGTGTAGTGAGTATATCGATCCCACAGGTTTTTCGTGGATTTTTTTAGCGTTAGGCTGTGAAAATTAAAATTTTAATTTTTTCCAATAACATGCAGTTTTAGCTGAAAATATTTCATCCTGGAAAAAAAGCACCCCAAAATTTGTTACTCAACTTCTTCCAAGTTCGGCAATACCCTATATGTGGGTGTAAACTGCTCTTTGGGGACATAGCAGGGCATACAGGGGAGGGAGCGCTATTTGGCTTTTTGAACCCAGATTTTAGTGGGTGCCATGTCGCATTTGCAAAGCCCCCAAAGTAGCAGAAAAACAGAAGTCATCTCATTTTGGATTCAATACCCCTCAGGGAATTCATCTAGGGGTGTATTGTGCATTTTAGGTGCGCAGGTGTTCTACAGTTTTTTAGTATTGAGCCATAAAAAATTGAAAAAAAACCCCAACAATTCCACCATTGTTTCTTAGATTTCATTTTTACAATATTCGCTATGCGGTATAAATGACAGGATAACTTTACTATACGGATCGGTACAATAACAATATACATTTTATATAGTTTTTATGTTTTATTACTTTTACACAAAAGAAAAGCATTTGTAAATAATATCGTTTTTATTTTGTCATAGTCTCATAGCCATAACTTTTTTATTTTTCTGCATAGGGAGCTGATTAAGGGCTTGTTTTTTGCGGGATAAATTAACATTTTAATTGGTACCATTTTGGGGTTCATATGACACTTTGATCAGCCAATCACTGACCTATGAGGTCACATACCAGCATGTACAGGATGTGACCACAGAGGTCAGTGACTGGTTGCAGGATCAAATGGTGAATGTGATGTCAATGGTGAAGGACCGGTAACACTGAAGCTCTGGCATCACTGGAACAGTGGGGCTGGGAAAGGGAAGAATGGGTTAATCAATTTTCAATTTTACCACTGTGGGGGGAGGAAGAAAGGTTTTTAAAACTTTTGGAATCCCATAATTTAAATAACACATGTTGCAGAAAAATGTTACCCTCCAAAAACCCACCTTTTGTCTTACCCTTCTTTATGTCCTTTCCTTAATTGTGTAAATGTATGTCCTTTTGTCCTGTTCTACACCCTCCAAATTGTAAAGTGCTGCGGAATATGTTGGCGCTATATAAATAAAGATTATTATTATTATTATGGAGACTTTCGGTAGTAAGAACTGGGCATGTTCGACCACATAAGAGAAAACGTATCAGATGGCCACAACTGCTAACAACAAGGGATATAAGTTACATCAACCAGGCCATGTAGGTAGGAGTGCTGTATAAACACTGTTCAGTTTTGATAACTACATATATTTGCAAAGCTTCTATTTTGGCAATACCCATTCAATGGGATGTAATCTCTTTTGTGATACAATCCCTTTCATTTTCAACTGGCGATGGCTAAAAGGGCAAAGTGTAGCTAAATGACACTGGCTATAGTCGACAAAGCAGTGAGAAGAGAGTTCTGATGTAGAGCGCTGTCTACTACTTTCCTGGGCACAGTAATAACTTGGGGATGGGACACACCTCCTAACACACATATAGAAGAATTTTTTCACAGTTACAAATGTAATTCTGCAGCATATCATTACAACATTACCATGGCTACAGCAGCATACTCCTGCAAGGCATTACTGGATTGCCACCACCACTACCGAATATTATTACAAATCTGCAGAGGGTTATTACAGTGCGATCACTGCTATAGAGTATTATAACAACCCAGCGAGATGTTATTACAGCAACAGCACTGCTCTAGAATATTAGGACAACGTGCAAGTATTTTACGGCCCACAATGCTCCAAATATTGAAAAACCCTGCGGGATGTTCCCAACAGAGCTACAATCTATAAGGGCATGTCCCCACCCCGGGTTTTGGGGGGTTTTTTGCGGTTTTTTTTCGCGCCTGAAAAAGGGGCCGAAAATGAGCACAAAATTTTTTCATGGAAAAACCCGGCGCAGTCCCCCCTGAGGGGGTTTTTTTCGGGGTTTTGCCCCCGCGGTCCGGCGGCAAGAAAATTTAGAAAAACACCATCTCCCCTCCGGTTTTCGGGCAGAACTGGCTTCTCAAAGGGGGGGGGGAGGGGTTTCCCCTCATCGCGGAGAAAAACCCCCCCCCCCCCCCCCGGGGTGGGGGACGGGGCCCAAAAAAGGGGAAAAACCGGCCGGTATTTGTCCTAGCCGTGGGTGCCCCTTACCTTTAAAATATTAAAACAACCCTGAAAGGTGTCATTACAGTGTCACCAGTGCTCTAGAATAATATAACAACCCTGCAGAATGTTATTACAGCGCCACCACTGCTCTAGAATACTATATAACAATCCTGCAAGATGCGATTAGAGTGCTACTACTACCCTAGAACATTATAACAACCCTGCAGGATGTTATTACAACAAAAGCACTGCTCAAGAATGTTATACCATATGTTATTACAGTAACAAAAAACCCTGCCCTGTTTGAATATTATAACAAAAAAACCGCGAATGTTATTACAGTGCCACCACTGCTCTAGAATACTATATAACAATCCTGCAGGACGCTATTAGAGTGCTGCTACTACTACACTCAAATATAACAACTCTGAAAGGTGTTTTACAATGTCACCACAGCTCTAGAATAATATCACAACCCTGCAGGATGTTATTACAGTGCTACTACTACTCTAGAATATTATAACAACCATATAGGATGTGCCAATAATAAGGTACTGTGCCTGACTATTGTTGCCAACCTCCCAACCCACCAAAGTGCAAAAGGAATTCTAGAGAAATATACGGCTCTCCAATCGGGTGAAAAGGTGAAATTCATCATTCATTTATTCAATGTCATAAAAGCATCATAAAAGTATAAACGTAGAAGTCACTGGCAACATTTCCAGTTCCAGTTAAAGGTTACCTCTTTCTTAGGTCATTGTCACTGCTTCTGCAGAACCTAGCTCTACATCCTGCTATTCTACACCATCCACAGCCTGAAGAAGGGCTTCAGTAGGAGTTGATTCTTGGGGCTCACCCTACATCTACTGTACATTACTGCACATAGTAAATAATATACCGGACTCTTGCAATGTACCAATGCTGCACAAAATGATTGTAACCTTACAATACAAAGTATTATTAGAGTGCTACGACAGCTGCAATAAATTATGACAACCCTTTTCTGATTTTAGCATAATAGAGAGGATTTACTACTTAAGCAATTTCCTAATATTTTCTTATTATTTGCATCCCCATGAAATAGTTCATCCAGTACATTCTAAGGGGAACTTGAAAAAAATTTTTGATCAAGACTTTCTTTTTCCCCATAGAAACCCAACAGAGCGCCCGTTTCATTCTTTCAGAGCACTGATGAAATTAAGGGGCCTCTGATTGGTTGCAGGGGGCAAAAAAGAAAGTCCTAGACAAGACAGTTTTATACTGTGGCCCAAAGGGGGTTTACAGGCCGGACAAATACCCCGGTTTATTCGCCCGTATTTGTCCTTAACACGGCCGCGGGGGGGCGGCTTTTTCCGGGGTTTGTGGGAAAAGCCCCCCCCCCTTTCACATAGACATTTCATTTTTCCTCCGAAAACCGACAGAAAATGAAATTTCTATTTTTTTCGCAACACCCAACTCTCCCCGTTTTTTGGGGGGGGGGGGGGGGCCCCGGCTATTGGGGCCCCCCCCCCCCTCCCCAGGTTGGCTTTCCCTCCCGCCAGGCGCCAGAGTAGCGGATGCGCTACTCTGGGCCGGGCCCTTAAGGGGTTAAGCGGCCCATGGCCGCTCACCCACCCGTTGGGGGCACTGTCAAAGGGGGAGGCGCAAAGGGGGCTTCCCCCCCTCCCTTCTCCCCCCGGTACAAAGGGGGGCGCTGTACTAAAGGGGTCATGGCATTAGGGGGCCCTACTTGGGGACCCAACGGTCAAAGGGGGGAATTCCCACTAGGGGGGGAGGTAAATGACTTTTAAATTTTATTTCTCTGGGGGGGGGCCACCCGGCTACAAAGGGGGGGTTTTAAATAAAAGGGGGAAAACCTGGCTACAAGGGGGGGTTTTCCTGGCTACAAAAAGGGGGCCTACCTGGCTCAAAGGGGCCCAAAACCCGGGTAAAATAAGGGGGGAAATGCCCCGGTACTAAAGGGGGCACTACCTGGCTACTAAAAGGGAAAAACCGGCTAAAAAAAAAAACGGGCAAATACCTCTAACAAAGGGGGGCAATACCTGGCTAACAAGGGGGGGCAACTACCCGGGGCCAAAAGGGGGGGCAAATTTTCCGGGACAATAAGGGGGGGGGGAACTACCTGTACAAAGGGGGGGCAACTACCGGCTCAAAAGGGGGCAACTCCTGGCTCAATAAGGGGGAAATCCTGGCTAATAAGGGGGGGCCCTGGCTACTAAAGGGGGCAAAATCCTTTCTAAAGGGGAACCCCCTGGCAAAAAGGGGGGGAACTACCTGGCTACTAAAGGGGCAACTACCCGCTATAAAGGGGGCATACCCGGTAACCAAAGGGGGGGGCAACTACCTGGTATAAAGGGGGGGACTACCTGGCTATAAAGGGGAGACTACCTGGCTACTAAAGGGGGCAAAATCCCGGCTAACAAAGGGGGGGGGAACTACCTGGCTAAAAAAGGGGGGGGAACTACCTGGCTAATAAGGGGGGCAATCCTGGGTAATAAGGGGGGGGAACTACCTGGCTAAAAGGGGGAACTACCCGGGACTAAGGGGGGAAATACCTGGCTACAAAAGGGGGCCTACCCGGACTAAAGGGGCAAATACCTTAACAAAGGGGGGGACACCTGGCAACTAGGGGGGCAACTACCCGGCTTCAAAGGGGGGGGAATCCTGCTACTAAAGGGGGCATTTCCCGGCTAAAAAAGGGGGGAAAATACTGCACTAAAAGGGGGGACTACCCGATACTAAAGGGGGCAAATTTCCTGGCTATAAAAGGGGGCAAAACTACCGGACCAAAGGGGGCAATACCCGGTACCAAAAAAGGGGGCAACTACCTGGGTACCAAAGGGGGCAACTACTGGCTAACAAAGGGGGGACTCCTGGCTAACAAAGGGGGGATTACCTGGCTAAAAAGGGGGGGATCTACCTGGCTACAAGGGG
Organism: Phyllomedusa bahiana; assembly: GCA_025379985.1. Classification (NCBI taxonomy): domain Eukaryota; kingdom Metazoa; phylum Chordata; class Amphibia; order Anura; family Hylidae; genus Phyllomedusa; species Phyllomedusa bahiana. The sequence continues at coordinate 83,156 of JAODAL010012180.1, read as the reverse complement.
GCATTACCCGCCCTTAAAAGGGGACACCTGGTTATGGGGGCTAAACCTGGGTTTTAAGGGCATCACCCGGCTTTCTTCCAAAGCCTTATCAGTTACGGGGGTAGGTTGGATTTTTGAAGGGGCGTGGCACACAAAAAAGATGGGCGTGCCGCCCTCTTCGATCTTCTGCTTTTCCATTTTCAAAAGTTGGCAACTATGGTTTTTCGGACCGCCAGTGGTGTAAAAAAACAAGAACTGGCTGAAAAACTTGTGTGGGGACAAACCCCCAAAGTTATAAAACTATGTTCCACGGGCTTAAAAATGGGGCCCTTTTTCAGTCCTAATTTGGCCGTTGGGGGCAAATTTTCGGTGGAATACCTCCCAGTCATTACGGTAATCCACAGTTTTCATAGAAAACTTGGATTAAGCTCCTCTCCCTGCCGGGATCCGCCGCGGGGGGGAAAAAATAAAAGGCATTTTCTAGGGCTTATACGTGCCGCTAGTAATGATAGTCTATGGGCCGGCGAAGTGCCGGCCCCCCCGCTCACTCCCCCGCTCCCACACAGCGTAATTGCAGGGCGTGTGAACCCAGCCTAAAAGGGAACAGATTACAGACCTGGAGTAAATGTCTCAGCAGCTGGGCAGGTTTACACAGGACTGGTACCATGTTGTAGTTCTCAGCCTCTTGAGAGTGGTTTCCCATGTGCCATATCGAAGCAGTTTTTGAAGCCAAAACTAGAATTGGATTAAGAAAAAAGGAAAAAAATCGGTTCATTTCTGTACACCTTCCCTATCCTCATGATCCAGGCCTGGCAAGGGCTTCAAAAACAGCATGTGAGACCACGCCACACAGACCTTTCAAACTCATGGGAAAACAGCCCGCGGTTTTGGCTGTGCATATATATTGCACAAAGCATGATAAAAAGTCATCTTTTATTCTGTCATTTCACATTGAGAACCAGCTAACCTTTCAGAATGCTGAATACAGCCAATCTAGAATTTAGCTATTCATTGTATAAGCAATACCCCAATAGAGGGACTGTTTGCTTCAGACAGTCCATATTTGTAGGGAAAGGGGGGCCCCTTAAATAATGGGTGGAGTTAAACGGGTTTTCTACACTTGATTCATCTTTCTCGTCCGTTTTCTTGGTTTTATTTTGATTTTTAGGGGGGTTTATTATGGCTTCCTTGGCTGCAGAGAACCAGGTCGTAAGCTATAGAACCCTCTGGCAGCCTATCAGGGAGATTGAACGGTTGGGACTTTCAACCCAGGGGGCTGTACACTCAACAGAGGGGGTATCTAGGGAAAAGGAAAGGGCATTGTTTAATGGACACATATTGCAAAGTGACTTTTTTTTGCAAGACTTTTAAATAAAAAGCAAAAATCCCTTTTGGGACACCCCTTTTAACAACTGGGGTCCCTCAGTGATCACGTAATCCGAGGGGGATTGTGTTTGTTGTATCTACAACCCAGCCACAGGAGAATTAAACATTATATAGCTACCTTTAAAATCAATTGTCCGTTTAATACACAGACATAGCAGGTCCTCCACATCAAAATACATTTTATTTAGCTATTCTCCACTTTGACCACCAGTGAGGGGCTCCTTTGATTCTTAAAGTTGTATCTCGCCAATCTGTAACCCCCCAGGGCTGAGATACATGCAGAGAACAGCTGTTTCCACCAATGGCAGTGCATTTGAAGTGAGAACAATGTGTGGACAACCCCCTGTCAAAGTAAATGACCCTTGTCAATAGAAAAGACTTCTTAGCTAATGGGGGTTGGCGTCTTGTTTCACCAGAAAACCATCCCCCATACAAATCACTGAGGCTCACAAAAAAAAAACAAATGTCAGGTTTCTTTACATACTTATAAAAATCCTTTTAGAAGTGAATTTACAATTATGATAGGAAATGATCCATTTCTAAAACTCTAAGTTCCAAAACCCTTTATGGCAAAAAAATGTAATGTGTTTTTAAATAGGTTTACGCTACTTCCAAATTTTTTTAAAAGGGGTGAATACAATGTTTTGATTCGTGTTTTTAAGCTGTTTAGGCACACGGGTAATAAAAAAGTTTCCACTTCAATTTGGTAGGGCCATCCACCCCAAACCCCAAATATCGCCATCGACTGCGGGGGAAAACATAAACCCAAACCCTTTGGTTCTTCCAGAATGAAACTGAAGTGTTCTTCATTGTTTAGGTCCCCCTTTCCCTTTTCTTCTTGGAAAGAGGGAGTAGGACGTGATCACCTGCAAATTAGGGGAATTTCAGTTTCCGGGGTCTAAAAACTTAAAGCGATTAAAGGGGTTTTCCCTTCAAGGATTGCTTTTTTTTTAAAAATCTTGCAAAAACAAGTAAATTGCAATATTGTCCATTAACAGTGCCCTACCTTTTCCCTTCTATCCCCTCTTGTAGGGTGAACCCTTAGGTGCATGTCAATGTTTTTCCGTTCCGAATTTGCTATGCTAAACCTGGCCATCGCCATAAGCCGTAAAAAACCCAATTCAAATTGAAACCAAAAAAACGGACTGAGGTGCGACCCATTTTGGAAATGCTACCAGAAAATCGGGAAATAAACCGCGAGTTTTTTTAGTGTCCTGAAAAAATCTTTTCAGGGAGGCCCACCAAAACCACTAATTGTTAAACCCCCCCCTTTTATCACAACATTTGTACTCCCTACCTGGGGACTCACAGGCACTTATTGTATAAATGTACAGTCAGGTGGGAGGGCACCAAATTTTTTTTTAAACCTCCCCATATTATAAAAGCTTGGGGACCGTTGTAAATTTTTGCCTTCTCCCCCCCTTTTTTCCCCCCCGGCACCCCTTAGATTGTAACTTCGGGGCAGGGCCCCCCAAACCCTTTTGTTCACCCGAAGTACTTTCACTGTGTAAGTCGTCCTTTTTTCTTAATTAACCCTCTACATTTTAAAGTTGCGAAATATGTTGGCGCTATTTATAAAAAAAGATTATTATTATTATTTTTATTTTATTTTGGACAACCCCCTTTAAAATTGTATTTGCTTTTAGTGTATTTAAAGCCCCTTGGTTAAGACACAAAACTTTGGGGATACCTATAACATGCCTTTCCTGGGGCCTACAAGGTTTAGTATACATGCCCAAGGCAAAGCCAAACTGTATCCGGTCAAGCAGTTACTGGAAACAGCAATATGAACTCAAAAAAATCTTTGAAGAGACACACCCAAAAAACAATGACATAACTGAAATGTTGGCAAGGCAGTTCGTGGCACAGTTAATAAGGACCAGGATAATACTTGGGAACACTCTTTTCTCCAGATAACTGTTCTGAATGGAGAAGTGGTCGGACAGCCGAGCAGTTGTATTCACCTGTACTGGAAACTCCCACTGAAACTTCTCCATTTATAAAGGGAATTTTCGGAGATCTGATCTGGAGATAGGTGTGGAGCCTGCACTTAACTGATATTGATGTCATATCCTGTTAATATACTATCACGGTTTGTGACGTCAAAACTCCTCTAACACTGACCCTATCACCAGACACTTCTGACCCTCATTGACCCTAGAAACATTCCTAAAGGTAACTCTCAGCTACATCTGACCTTAAAGGGAATGTGTCCGCAAAAACTCCTGTTTTTATGATAAACACATTTTTTAAGACTTTTTTGTTATTTTTTTATTTTCCATATCACTATCAATATTTTTTTTTTTTTCCAATTCTTAAAGGGGGTTTTTCCCCAAACTCATTTCAACCTCCCGCCCCCAGCTCTTCAGTTGTGTGCTCAGAAGGGGGGGTGTTGGGTTTTTTTGAATTTCAATCTTTACCGCAGGGTACATCCCCCAGACCCTTTCCCCTCGTAGTCAAAGAAAGGCCCGTTTTTTACGAGGTACAAGTACACACTTTTAGCTTAAGGGGAATGCTTTTTTCCTCCCAAAAACCCAAGGGGGCCTGGGTTTAAAACCCCCGCAACCCGTGGATTTTGTTTTTTTATAATACACTATAGCTATTGAGGTTTTTTTTTTAATTTTTTTGCCTGTTTTGACTATTAATAAGGGTACAGAGGGGGGATAAAGTGAAGCCCTGGGGGTTTGAACACTCAGTAGTTTGAGAGGAGAGGTTATGTCTGGGGCTGTGCACCAGGATGAGAAGCCCCAGCCCCGGGGTTTTCCCCGGAGAGGTGTAAAATGGCTCATAAAAAAGGGGAGCTAAACAAAAAAGGTGCAGAATTTTTTTAAGGATGAATGGTGAAAATGTTTTTTTATTTCATTTGCAACTTTTACTCAATTTTACTTTTGGCAAAACCCCCTTTAAGTCCTGCAGTTTTTCCCTTTTTCCACAGGGTAAAAAATGTTAAAATTTCCTTTTCTGTAAGAAAAATTTTCTATCTGCCATTATCAGGCAAGCGGATTACCCTAAAGGAGACACCAATGTGTATATAAAATAGGTTCACCATTCACAATAAAATACACAGCTCACCCCTCCTCCTTCCGCACACTGATTCTTCCCCGGTAAAGAGTATGCCTTTGTCAGTCTTAAAGGGGTTTTGCCACGATTAATGTTGACGTGGGTCCTCAAAAATGGGTATTTAACCCTTTTCAAAAAATATTTTATTAAAAAAAAAAAAGCCCTTAGAGCTGCGCCACTTAGATGTCCTTGTTTCCTGACTTTTACATTCTTTGGGGCAGGGCTAATCTGGAAGCTCCTGGGCCCTGTTGCATTTTTTCATTCTTATCTGTGGCAGGACACAGCAATGAGCTTTGAAGGGAGGGGGGGGAAAAAAACAGTTTACTGGGATCTCATAGCTTTGTTTCTGTGTAGAGGCCATGTCTGCTGTATAAAAATCCCCCGGTTTTTAAAGTAATTTCTGAGTAAACATGCAATGCTTCCCCGCTCAGCCCCCCTCCCTCCCCCCCCGTAGTCAGTGAATGCTGCCTGCTCGGAGCTTATCTTTATCCTGAGCAGGGGAAGAGGGAGAAAACAAAACCATATAACTCTGTGCCACAATACAAGTTATCCCCTTGTGGATTAGCCAAACAATGTTTGATCAACTACAGTGACTGAATATTAGCCTCGCGGATACGTGCTATGGGAGGAGGAGCGATGACATCACAGAGGAGGTACACAAAACACAACGCCCCTTTTTTCAAGCTCAAGAGGGGAGATCAGCCTGTTAAGTTGATGGAAAATCAACTTATTGGGCAAACCCTATAAGTCTATCCTGATGTGCATGAAGCTTCTGTAAAGCATCTCTCTAGATGCTGTTAAAATCAGTGCAAGAAAGAAAGCTGCCCCCCTATTCTTATACAGACAGCTTAATAGAGAAATCTACAATCAGAAAAAAACGGCTAAGAAGAAAAGAATATGTATCAATATCTTGTTTTAATTAGTAAAAAATTGGCGACAGATTCCTATCTAACATACCACAATAGAGATTCATAGCACATTAGACAATCCTAGCCAAGAAACGAGAATAAATAAAAACTGGGATTTTCCAAAAACTACAGAATTGACAGATTGATCAACAAGCAAAGATTGTCTCTGGTATAAGCGAAACCTAGACAAGATAAACGTACAGAAACTCAAGGAACAAAACGTACCGACGAGAACTGACTAGACAAAACTGGACTGGACTAGGTACTAAACACCACTTCTCCAACAAAAAAAATTTTCTGAATAAATTAGAATCTACCTTTATTAAAAATTAAAACATAAAATAGTGAAAATATTTTAAAAACACACCAATTAGTAACTGAACAGGGTTACACAGAAGCATAAAACAAAGATGTGGATGGGTGCGATTCTCATTCATAATAAAACAAAATGTAATATTTGTTAATAAGACTAATTCATGATATCCTCTACCAAAAACCATGTTCAATAGTAAGGGGTTGGTTAAGTAAAGTAATCCAGGGTAAATCTAAATCAAGTGGACACCAACAAATATAAACCCAGACACATATGTTAAACTATTGTATCCCATTGACAACCAAGAACAATCTAACCAATTCATTATACTGTACTGGCTGCCGTGTATGGACAACAACAATCAAGATATAGAATAATTAGGTACAGAATACGTAGCAACACCACTAGAAACATTTAAAGTTTATGCTCTAATCCGCAACTTGCTGCTATAGCCCAAAAAACTTTATAGAGAGACTAAGGGTAGGTTCACACGATGTATTGCGCCGCGAGTTTCATTGTGTCGTTTTGGGAATGGGCGCGATACTACGTGCGTTACTCCCTCGGCGGGGGTGGGGGTGGGGGGGGAGACGTGCCGGCCCATTGACATTCCATTACTTCACGGCGCGTATTCACTGCAAGTAATTGACATGTCACTTATATCCCGCGTACAATACGATCATTTGTTTAAGAGCGGGTAGTAGCGGGGGCGTAATCCATAATTCTCTTATGAGAAACTATGGGATTACCGTAAATTTCGGGCGCAATCTTCGCCGTAGTATTAGAGCCCGTGTGAACATACCCTAACAATTCTCCCACTGTAAATGAGTCCCAGCTGCGCAGCTCAATCAGCTGATCTGCCCTGACTGATTATATGTGAGGCAAACAAACTACCCTGTTTCCCGAGAATAGACAGTGTATTATAATTAATTTTTGCTCCTAAAGTCGAGCTAAGACTTATTTTTTGGGGATTCGTTTAGTTTTTCTGTTCGAACAAATTAATTCACATTTATTTCTTGGAATTAAAAGAACATTAACATGTATTAAATATTCTGTAGAATTTCATCACAACTTCAGCATCAAGCGCCAACTCTGAATTGCATAAAAAAAATGCACTAGGTCTTATTATCGGAGGTGTCTTATTTTCGGGGAAACAGGGTAATAAGAAGGAGAAGAAGAAACTGCAGAGAGATATAGTTCATATAACATGCTACAGATTTTCCAATTGGACACACTCATAGGACGCTATGGCATTAAGGGCTTGTTCACACGACGTTTTGGATCCGTTTTTAAACCCTGCGAAAACTGGATGCAAACTGCATCCAAAAAAAGCGGATCCGGGAAACACGCAACTGCTGATCCTTTTTTGGAAGCTTATTGGTTGCGTTTTGCTTATGCGTTTTAGGATGCAGTTTTTTGGTATCCGTTTTTTTAAATGCTTTATTTAAATCATCCTATCATAAATGCAATTTTTAATTATTAGATATACACTATCAATGACCAATTAAAAATCTGTTTTTACATAGTGTACAATCAACTGTACATACACCTATGATTTTAGAACCCCGCCCCCTCTATTTTTTTTTTTTTTAAATCAACTCACCAATAGTTTTCAAAACCCACCCCATGTAAATTAATTAATTAACAATAATTTTTAAACTAAATCATTTATAATCACTTAATATATTTTAGTTTTCAATCTTATCATGTTATTTTCATTTTATTTAAATAGTACATTTATATTATATACTATAATTCTATATATTTAAGTTATTTATATATATATTATTAAATATACTATTTATTACATTTTTATTTATAATTATTTTAAATTTATATAAATTTATATTTATATACATTTATTAAACTACAATATACACATATATATAATATCAAATTTTATATTAAATTTTAAATTCCATTGCATTTTTAGGATGAGTTTTTGGATTCGATAAGCGGATCCCAAACGCACAAATGTATGCTGCGCTTTTGATCCGCTTTCTTTTTTAGGATGATGGCCTGTAAAGAGCACTCCATTATTTCTATGGGGATTTTCTCTGCGTATAACGCATGAAGAATTGGACTTGTCAAATTTTATATACGGATAACGAAAGCAGGTATCGCAGAAATGCGCATTGGCGATAACTCGTTGTAGTGAGTGAACAAGCGATGCGGCTGTTGCCTATTAGAAAGCAATTTAATCACACTGACAATTGTTAGATCCGTTTTACGGATCCGTAAAACGGATCATAAAAACATCGTGTGAACAAGCCCTAACACTCAGATTCCTGAGCAGAGTGTATAATCTTAAGTACACAAACTACACATAATATCAATATCTAAAGTTACAAAGTTCAGGTTATGTTGAGTCACAAAACTTTCAAAACTTTTTTATGCTTTATAGATATTTATTAACTTATATGGGTGTTACAGCTTTTTTAAAAATAATGTTCAATAGTGTCAGGGTGGGGGAAAATAGGAAAAAAAATACAATCTCCCCCTGCTGCCATTCTGTAGCACCCTGGGATCCTCTCCTATTCACTTCCTTTGTTGTCCAACAGCAGAGGCTGGTGTCCCATCTACTCACTATGGAGTGCAAGTCTGTGCTGATGGACGGCACACAGCATAGGAAGTAAAGAGGAGTGGATGCCAAAGCAATGCAGAATGGCAGCAGTAGAGGATCCTACCCCCATTTAATAAAAAAAAAAAAAAAGCTGGAGCACCCCTTTAACAGAAGCAAACTTTAAAGTGAATGTCACAGGATACACCGAAAAGTCAGACTCTGCCTACACTAGGGTCAAGTTTCTTCCTACAAATATATATGAGGCGTAGGCCAACACAATATTTTTGTCCTTTCCACACTAGTCAGCTGTTTGAAGCCTCTTTAAAAAAGTTGTCTCACTTCAAAGATTAGCTTTTAACATCTAGGGAACAGTGAATGAAGACTTTTTCCAAATATATTGCTTTGTTTATTTTGCTTTTTTGAGGAGATCAGAGAGATTTTACGTGCTGTGAGGGCACACAGGTTAGTCTAGGTTACTGACCTGCTCTCCCCTTCTCTGCTCTTTGTCTCATCTGATAGCAGGGAATGATGTCACCAGGACACCTGCAGCTTGAGAACGGAACTTGTTACCTTTAACAAACAAAGGAGACTAAAGGCGACATTTCCGAAAATTGCAGACGCCGCGGCACTTTTCAGACGCATTTAATTCAGATGTAATTGCGGCTTGACTAGTACATCCTTTCAAAAATCTGGCATCTGGTATACTTGCATATAAACTTAAAAGGAGTTGTCTCATTACAAGCTTTCAGCCTACCTCAATGTTTCTGACAGCAAAGGATTTTTGAATTCAGGGGGTGCTTCTTTGTCGCCTATTATCCTCCTCTTCTCCCCTCCCATCAAGCACCTCAGCAGCTCTCCTCCTTCTAGACTTGCAAGTAAAATTCTTTACTCAGCAGAGGTGGGGCGAGGGGGGTCTTGCTGCCAGTGTTATCTGTGTGTGCAGCCTAGGTCAGCTGACTGTCAGCTCATCAGGTTGAGAGCTGAGCTAGGAGTGTGGAGAGGTCTGGTGAAGCTGTGTATGCTAATAGCAGAGCAGGGGGGATACAAGTGTTCTATACCCCCTGGTTAGCATAACAAATCTACCATCTCAAGAAACAAAAAAACAAACCCTTGTCAGAACAGACAACAGGGCAGCTGTGAGTGAGTTACTATAATCACGATGTGTCATAGTACAGCAGAGCAGGAACCAGTTCACATGCCCCCGCTTGATTGTTCTATTAGTATAGTCAGGAGGACCACAGACAATCATGATTATAGTAACACACGTCACTGCTGATAAGCTTTCACTCTGCTCTCCTCAATCTGTGTTGAGAGCAGGAGGGAGCAGGCACACACAGGAGTTAAAACATGCTACACTGAAACAGAAGCCAGAGCCCTTGCCCTCTCTCCCTCCACTACAGAAGTGATACTTCTCTCTTACTGTGCGGGTGGGGCCTCACTGTGCGTCTGACCTGTATTCAGAAACAGATGACGTCATCAGGACTGGCAGCCAGAGGAGAATAAAGATCTACAGGTCAGCTGTATAGGGATGTCAGAAGCTGCATGCACTTAATGACTAACAGGGATAAAACTCAAAATCAGTAGGACATTATGTAATGAACATATTTTGCAAGCTGTTGTTTTTTTAAAGATCTTTTAATTAACCCAATCACGTAGCGAGACAACCCCATTTAATGGCACCTTTTTTGTGTATCATTAATATTGTATGTAATGCGCTATCTCGGCGCATAGTAATAACGGAGGTGAAAGAAACTTATCTTTACCTGTGTATGTAATGCGCCTAAAAATGGCACAGATACGCTAATCGCATGGGCGCATTGTGTATCATTTATAGTGTAGTAGGTGACACTAGTCGTATCTTTGCTACTATTTGTATTGCCGCCTTTTTAGGAGCATTACAATGTGTTGTGCCCAGGCGTATAATGCGCATGAGTTTTGTGTAAACAGCTTCTTATACAGCGAGAATATGGCGTCAAATATGTGTTTTGGCGCAAAATAGACAAGGTATTTCGGCGCGTGCAGTATTGGGTACACTTGTCAACAGAAAATTCTTTGTTTTATACTTTGAGCTCTGAAGCTCTCGGCTCTTTTTGTTATAGTTTGCGCCGGCTATTTTGTCTTTGGTAACTCCCACCACAATCGAAGTGATATGCTTATCACAGCTATAGAGCCACCCGAAGCCAAACCAGGAAGAGGCAGGATGAATAAATCTGAAGCTACTTTTGGCTTTGTGAAACAACATGGTGATAAACCCTTGTAATGTTAACATTACTTTAATAACCTAATGCTGCATACCATAAGGATAGGTTGACAATTCAAAAAAAATCTTGTGATATAAGGGGTTGACTTATTCTTCTGAAAACAACCTTGCACAATGTGTAGTGAAATATCTCTAGAAGTGGTATTCATTCTTCAACCACACTGGTGGCGGTATTAATTTTATGTGGCAGGAAAACTTGCAGGATAACCGTACTCAGCAATGTATAATGGTACACTTAAAAGTCGAATCCCCATTGACAGGAACATAGTCATAGTTTCATTTAAATAATCTGTATTCACTACTGTCATCACACCATCATTTTTTCCTGCACATGTAGCCTTAAAGGGGTTTTGCCACAATCTAATGTTGACGTGGGATCCTCCACAAAATGGTATATAATCACTTTTCTAAATATATGTCATAAATTATTGTGAAGCCTACTAGAGAGTTTACAGCCTGACTTTATGCCTTGGTTTCTCATGACAGTTTACATTAGACAAGACCAGGAGCTGATCTGAGTTATTTGCATATTCTTATCCTGATGGCAGGGTACATGGAGAGCTTTGAAGGGATGGGGAGAAAGCTTCTGTTGTACTTTTGTATTGAGATCCTATGGTTGTAATGTATTTATCTGTGTACAATATGCAGACTCTCCCTGGCTCTCTGCTCTGCCCCCTTCCTCTCCCCTGCAGTGTTCACTAAGGAATGAACGAAGGATGCCTGCTGAGCTTAATCTTTCTCTGTAAGAAATATAGGAGGGAGGAAATAAAAACACATAGAGCTTGTTGACCATACAGTGATCCTCTGTGGATTAGCAAAACAGTTGCTCAATACAGGAACGGAGTATCAGGGGAGAGTGAATGGGAGGTGGAGCGATGACATAACAGAGGAGGTATTGGTTTTTTAAACACTAGAAAACAAAAAGCCCTTTTTATCAAGCCTCAAGAGGGGGTGTTAGCTTGCATCTTAGGTAATGAACTCACTTCTTGTCAAAACCCCTTTAATTCATGCATAGGTAGACGTCATGTTAAAAGTACATGTTAGAATGCCTCAACAATTATACTTAAAGTTTTGGATCAAACTCCTATAACAATAACATTGTAAATGTTATAAACATGGTCCTTTGTGAACCATGTAGCTTGAAATACGCAAACTCCTCCTGGCCATGCAAAGTTTTCATGCTAAAAATATTCAGCTAAGAAGAACTTTACAAATATTCAGAAAAAATTTAAGGGGTATAAACATAGACTGCTGTGTGCGTATCGAGCGTTCGTATCGTTTTCTATTTTACTTAGTTCCTCACTATGGCGAAACACTTGCATACTTTGCCTTAAAGGGATGTTTCTCTTCTTTTGTTCAGCTGATTCATTACTGCTATCAGCCTTCTTCAAAACTTAGAAATGCAGGGGGTTTCTTTCCCCTCCCAGCTAGGATGAAATCATCCCACTTCATGTTCTTGCTGGTCCTGATTGACTCCCACCCCCTCTATGTTCTGAGTCCAAAATGTCACTGTGTCTCTCCTATCATGTCTTATTTTGTTAATAGAGCTTCTATACATACCACAGGCATGCATTCAATCTAGACTGAGCACTGATTATTCTCTCACAGATGTAGATTTGTCACAGTTGAATACAGCTTTCTCTATGTAACAGCACAAATCTCCCATTCTATGGCAGGATGAGCAGGGATCGACACCTACTCAATTGTGCTGTTTCCTTTGATTATAGAAGCCCTGCTGTGTTATTCTGTTTCTTCTGGCTGTTTGCAGAGTGAAAATTGAATGCGGTTCCTTACTTTGAGTGAAAGGCAGATTGCAAGCTCTGTGAATACAGCCGGACCCGGGGGCGAACAGAATGTAAATGAGCTCTCAGCTAGTGAAATGCAAGGAGGAGGGATACGACCAGCAATGGATATCAGTGTAAACAGAAACAGAAGATAAGGAAAACTGTGAATACAAGACAGCTTTGCTAATGACATCTAATTGCAAGTTACTTGTTTCACTGTCCCCTTATTCTGAAGACCATTTAATGAAATGATACAACCCCTTTAAAGGGGTTGTCTCCCTTCAGAGTTTCAGAGAATGCATGAATGAAATACTCTGTCACTTCCTGGTTCAGACTGACTGATTTGCATAAGCTCCCTGCTTGTACAGCTCCTTGCCATGCTGTGCCTTCAGATGCTAATTAGATCAGATTAGCTTCTCAAACTACTAACAGGACTTCTTATCTGATCCCCAAAACAAAAGCCCTAATTTACAGTTCTGTTTATTTTTACATAAATCAAGCTTTTTACTGCTGAGCAGCACAGGAACTGCTGTGACCTGTGTAATGAACATCACTCACTGTTATCTCATTGAACAAACAGCAGGGGGAGAATTGTTTACAGGTCGGTTACTGAGGGAACTGAAATAGCCAGGGAGGTCATAAATTCACTTGTATCTCCTTAGAGAAAACAGAGGAACAAAGCAATATATTTGGAAAATGTCTTTATTTTGTGTTCCCTACAATTTGAAAGCTATTCTTTGTAGCGAGACAACCCCTTTAACTTTGCAAAATTACTATGCAAATGTACAGAAATAACACGCAACAAAGGGTGAATCCACAGCAAGAAGCATGAACTATACAAAGACTGGACAAATCCCTGGAGACTGGTGGCCAATGTGCCAAGAAATGTGATCCTGGCACCTAATTTAACTTTTTTTTTTCTGTTGAAGTCTATAAAGCTCCTAGCACTGGGCCACTGAAAAAAGCTCTTGATATCTTTTACACAATAAAACCCAGCTGTAATGTTATAAATATTAATGGGAAGATGAAGTGGTGCAGCCAGTGGATGATTTGTGTTTGGCTGCAGCTAGACTGTGACTTCAATCTCCTTCAGTCCAGACATGGCACGATCTGATATTATGCAATGCCATTTATTATTTTAGACTATGATGTAACTATGCAGCAGTTGTTTCAGAAAGACATATGGTCAAGTCATGTCTACTTCTATAAAAAAAAAAAAACTCTTGCCTCTCTGATATAGAAAGACATCTATGTGACCAGGAGACAGTAAGTGTGGATTAAAGGGGTATTCCCATTTCATTGAGTAGCTTTAAACATATAGATAATGGTAAATAAAGTCTATTACCAAATACATTGCTGTTCTGATTTTGCTTCCCTTCAGACCTAGAGTAGTTCTTATCTCGTGCTTGTGTTTACAAGCTTCCCTAGGTTACCAACCATCTCTCTCTGCTCTGACAGCCTTGGCTGAGATGGTGACATAGGCTCCCTGCTGTGTCTTATCAGCAACATGGGAGCTTATTTATGTTTCTTACTGACAAACTTGAAAGCGGTATTCTCACCACATTGATTAGCTTTAAACGTGTAGGCAAAGGTAAATAAAGACTATTACCAAATACATTGCTGTTCTAATTTTGCTTTCTTTCAGAGTTAGCACAAATCTTGACTCCTTCATGTGTACACAGCTTCCCAAGGTTACCAACCCCTCTTTGCTTTCATTGCTCCAGTTAACCTTGCCGACCATGGTGACATCAATCCCTGTTGTATCTTACCAGTAGCTCAGGAGCTTTCTATACTAACAGCCTTTAGAGCGCTGTAGCTTACTGCCCTACTGTTTAGCAATGTTCCTCAGATACAGCTAGGTACAGCAGAGCTGATATGCCAGTCACTGCTGCAGAACTGCCCAAAGCCTAAACAGGAAGTGGAAGCCTGAAACTGGCTGCGAAGAGCAGGCTCTGTAAAACAGCATGATGAGAACATCCCTTTAACTCTTTAGAGCTCTGTAGCCTTCTGCCTTGCTGTTTAAACCCTTCCATCACCAATGTCCCTCTAACAAACACAGCTACGAATAGAAAGCTGAAATGTCACTCATTGCTATAGAACGGCCCACAGCCTTATAAAGAAGTGTGAGCCTGTCGCTGGCTGTGAAGCGCAGGCTCTGTGAAACAGCATGATGAGAACACCCCTTTATGCATGTTACTACTGCTATGTTTCTGTACTACTTAGTTGCACTACACAACCAGCACTTGATCAAGGTCTGCGGACGCCTCTGTTCTTAGAGTGACAGAAACATATAAGACAATTGAGACTAATTAAAACTGCTAAACAGTGATCAAATAAAAGAGCCGTACAGTGTCCCAGGAAAAGTAACATTTTGTACCTTCAGGCTATGTACACACGTCTTATTTTGGCACGTACTTCAGCCCGTAATTCGCGGCGTACTGCGCAAATTACGGGCTGAAATACGGCCCAGTCATTACGGTAATCCACAGTTCTCATAGAGAACTATGGATTAAGTCTCCTCTCCCCGCTCGGAGAATCCGTCGAGCTGGGAGAAGTGACATGTCATTTACTAACCGCGTATACGCCTCCGTCCAAACGGCGTAATTGCGAGGCGTAATTCCCCCCCTCAATTAAGCCGTGTGAACATGGCCTCCCGGCTCTTAGTCATGCTGTAAGATGGCACATCTGGGGCAGCCAAGCTCAATGAGTTCAAGGCTATGTTCACACGGCGTAATTGCGGGGCGTACAGTATGCCCCGCAATTACGCCTGGTGTTTGGGAGTCGCACTGATCGGCGCGTACTCCAGCGATGCGGGGGGCCGGCAGCCCACCGCCCCCATAGACTGTCATTGCTGACATGTCACTTATCTCCCATGGCATACAATACAATAGTACTCTACGCCCGGGGAGAGGAGGCGTAATCCATCGTTCTCTATGAGAACTGTGGATTACCGTAATTTCGGAGCTCACCTCGCTCGTATTAGAGCGCAAACACGACGCGAAATGCGTGCCGGAATTACCTCGTGTGAACATACCCTAAGTATACCTGGCAGAGGTAGGTGAGAACAAAAAGAGATAGAAAATGAGTACTGGTCAAGGCTGCCACATGATGCGTGTAGAAAGATTCTCTGCTCCAAATCACACAAAAGTCGGGTCCAGTATAAGAAAGATTTCTGTAATAAATTTTTAAAAAATCATCCAACAAAGTAAAAAATGGTGCGGGCATTGGGGCTGGCACTGCACATGTCAGCAAAACGTGCTATACTTGGTTGTCTAGTACAGAAACAAAGAGTGATGGGCACCACCATTTCCAAAACATCAATCAAAAACAATTAAAAAGCCACCAGGCGGTCCATAACAATGTCCACTGAGAATAAGAGCCTGCTCTGTATGAACTGAGTACTGGTATGGTACAACAGCCTCTTATGACTAAGTAATGCCCCTATCAAAAATTCATAACTTAGTAATAAATATTGAACAAAACACACCAAAATGCAGTGCAAAATGATAAAGGTAATATTAGAACTGTAGAAGGTAATACAGAAATCCTTAAAGGGAACCTGACACATTGAACACAATATCTGATCTGCCATCAGTTTATTATAGAGTAGAACAAGCTAAGCATATTTATATATACTTTTTGTCAGAAATGATTTAGCAGAACATGTAACCAATTCAATATCATGTCCACTTATTTTATTCTAAGGAGTCCAGTAGGCGGTCTTGTCAGTGATGGATAGGTATCTTTGTATGCAAAGACTGGACTCCTTAAAGGGGTTGTCCATCCCCTATAAAAATCATACTAAGAACTCTTGGGGCCCCAGTAACACCAGCTGATTGGCTGCAGCAGTCACTTGAATCTACTTACATCACTGTTAGAAGCTGTTCACTTCTGCACAGTGATGTATATTACCGACACCTGACCGCTGCAGTGGTGACATCCCTGTCTGGAAGTGATGTAATGTCTGCAGAATACCACGGAGACGCAGCACTGGAACCAGGGACTGGAGGCAGGAAAGTATAAGGTTTTTTTTTATTCAATTCAGAGTTTGGCTGCTTATGCTGTTTGTGATGAAATCACTACAGTATCCTTATACATGTTAATGTTTTGTTCAACAATAAATGTGAATTATTGTTCATAGAAGGTAGCAGGTGGACACTCCCTTTAAAGGGGTTGACTCACTACATCGATCCATCTTACCTCAGTCCTGTTTTATCGATTTAATTTTTGAATTCAGGGGCCTTTTTACTGACTTTACTGGCTACTACTGGCCTGCAGTGATGAGCTGCTGAGGATACCAGGGGCTATATGTATGAAAATGGTCTAGGTCTAAAATTCCCTTTGTTGCCAACAGCAACCAATTAGAGCACTTTATGAAATAAAAGGGGCGCTCTGATTGGTTGCTATGGGCAACAAAGTGAATTTTAGACCTAGACAGTTTTCATACACGTGGCCCCAGATCTGTAGCTATAGCGACCAGCGCTGGGAGCCTATCAGGAGAGATCGAACAGGTCTGTAGCTATAGCGACCAGAGGAGCTGATGCAGCCTATACAAGAGGGGATATCTAGTAATAGGTAGGACACTGTTAATGGAAACATATTGCAAAGTGACTTGTTTTTGTAAGATCTTTAACATAAAAAGCAGCAATCCTTGTAGTGAGACAACCCCTTTAATTTAGTAGGCAGTCTTTGCATACAGAGATAGCTATTAATCACTGATAAGGTTGCCTATTGGACTTCTTAGCCCAAAATAAGTAGAAATTTAAATGAATTGATTCCAAGTTTAATTACATCATTTCTGGCCAATGTATATATAGAAATCTGCTCAGCTCCTTCTGCTCTATAATAAGCAGTTGGCAGCTCAAATATTGTGTTCACTATGACAGGTTCCCTTCAACTGTGTAGAAGAGTTATTCATCAAATAAAGTATATAGTTGAAGATAATAAGGTGACATGAAGTGACATGACACTATAATAATAAGGTGACATGTCTGCCCCTCACCTCCTGTCTCTTTCCCCCTCCTTGTAGATTGTAAGCCCTCGCGGGTAGGCTCCTCTCTCCCTCTGTCGTGCCAATTGTCATTATCACTTATCATTGTACTCGTTTGACTTATGTTATGTAGGTAACCCCCTCGAATGTACAGCGCCCTGAAATCAATGGCGCTTTAAAATAAATAATAATAATAATAATGAAGAGCCACATGTCCGAAACTGTTTGTGTCTAAAACTCACTCTTTTGCCCATAGTAACCTATGGGCAAAAAAGTGAGTTTTAGACCTAAACAGGGTCAAGCATGTGGCCCATAAGGGTGCATTCACACGGCAGTGGACAAATACCGGTCGGTTTACCCGGCCGGTATTTGTCCTGTTTTGCGCCCGTCCCCACGGCCGCAGGGGGGACAGCTTTTCTCCACGATGAGCGGAGAACAGCCCTCTCCCCTCCCATTAAGGTGTTCATATTCCGTCCGGAAACCGGACGGAAGAATGTGCATGCTCAATGTCTTTTGAGCGGCCCGCGGGCGGAAAAACCGCCCAACGGAAAACCCGTACAGTGGGGACTGCTGCACGGGTTTTCCAGAGAGCACAATTGTGCTAATTTTCAGCTGGTTTTTCGGGCGGTCTGAAAAACCGCAAACCGGCTGAAAAACCGGCCGAAAACCCGTGCCGTGGTGGGGACATGGCCTAATGGTTTGCTTCCATAAGCAATATTATAGGGCAATTGTCATTAATAATGATAAATAATAATTATAATATATATAAAATATATATATATATATATATATATATATATATAATGGAGGGGGCAAAAAAGTATAACCAGCAAAGCAGATTCCCCCTGTGACCCCAAAACACCCCCCTTTGTATTGCTGCGAAGCATTGGCTTCCATATGGGTAACATGGTGTCTAGGTAGGTGCAGAAAAGATAATCTTTTCCCTTCTTTCTAAAACTATGACCAGAGAAGAAAACAATAGTTGCTGCTGATACATCTGGTCCCTGGTACTTGGACCCCAGCAGTTTTCTGATCTCAGAATCAGTAACCATTTTCTTAATAAGAGTACAGTACGAGAAATTGCCTTTAAGACGTATTCATTTCAAAAGTAATTAAAGTACTATTGCCAAATCCCTGGCAATAGGATCCAAATAGCCAGGCGTCACCTCTAAAACGTTGCCCGTCCTGTTCTGTAGGTTGGGTAGGGGAACTACACATGAATCGGGCTATTATCTGACACCACCACTGCATGAAATGACATGATCAGGCAAGATCACCTCCTCAGATGGGAAAGTCAACTTGCCAAGTGCTGCGCGGCTTTCATCTCCAGGTTTTATAGCAATTCCACCTGTGACATAAAAGCACAGTGTGACTGGAACATCATTCCAGGGCAGACGGGAGGCCAATGGATTATGCAGACGGGAGTCAAGAAGCCATTCTGCTCTATATCTCTCAGCGGTTTAACCCATGATTATACTCTTTAAGAAAAACCAAGCCTTTTCCTATATCTTACTGCTTAAAATCAGCATCTAGTTTGCAGCTCCGAAGCATTATAGCACGAGTCATTTGTTTCTAAATTACAATGATCTATAAACTATAATGTTTAAATAAATTGCTCACCACCTATTATAGATCTGTGAGGTATGATTAAAGAGAATGTGTCATCAAAAAATGAGTCATTGTTTAAGTCCCATTTTTATGTTAAACACATTTTTTGGGGAATTTTTGGTGTTTGTTTTTTTAAATTTTTCATATCACTTTCAATATTTTTTAATTATTCTTAAGTCTTGCAGTTTTCACTTTGACCACTAGGCCCTGTTTGCACTGTTTTAACAGCAGTCAGAGAGATGCTTTACAGCAGCTTTATACATAGGAGACTTAAAGGGGTTGTCTCACTATAAGGATTGCTTTTTATGTTAAAGATCTTGCAAAAACAAGTCACTTTGCAATATATGTCCATTAACAGTGTCCTACCTATTCTGAGATATCCCCTCTTGTATGGGCTGCATCAGTATCTCAGGTCGCTATAGCTACAGACTTGTTTGATCTATCCTGATAGACTGCCAGCACTAGTTGCTATAGCTACAGACCTGGCTTCTACTGCAGCCTAGTGGAAGCCAGTAAACACGCCGCTGAATTCAAAGTGAAATCAAGAAAACAGGACTGAGGTAAGATGAATCAATGTAGTGAGACAACCCCTTTAAGACTGACTCAATCCCATTCACTTCTATAGGAGAGTTTTCTAGTCATGTTCTGTGACCTGGGAAGAAGTCAGTGTGCAGGGAGGTGAAAGGGTGAACTGTGACTATCTCCTTTTGTGACTGGTGAATCATGTGTTATCTATTCATACTGGTGTCTCCTACAGTTTGACCCTATTTGTGCTGATAATAAGCACCTGTGATATAATGGCAGACAACTGAGAATCTTTCTGTACAGAACAGGAAGTGTTAGACAATTATTAGGCCTAGTGGCCAAAGTGAAAACTGCAGGACTTAAGAATTATTAAAAAATATTGAAAGTGCTATGGAAATGTAAACAAAATATAACCAAAAATTCTTAAAAAATATGTTGAACATAAAAATGTGAGTTAAACAATAAGTCCTTTTTGATGACACATTCCCTTTAATACACTGCCCTTAGGACTCTATGAGCCTAGCCCGTATCTCTGATTTATACACGTCTTCTTGTGGAGGTATTTTCTGAGAATATGATGCTTCATGGGCGTGCCATACAGTAGCAGTGTCTACAGTTATATAACGCAGGGACCCAGTGTGGTGCCATAAGAGGTCCATTTACATGACATTGCTATGGATATCAGGACTTTTCTTAAAATTTCCCTCTTTCTTGTTTTACAAGTTTTTAACTAGATTCCTGTTTCGTTAGCACTGACCCAACCACCTGCTTCGAATGCCACCATGTACTGAAAGCTGTCACTCATAATAATGAATAGATCTCATGGCTTTCCTTGTTGTCTGTATACAGACTGTAAGGCCTCGTTCACACGGCTTATTTTGGGATGGATTTTAGTCCGTAATTCGCACCGTACTGCGCGAATTACGGCTGAAATCCGTCCCAGTCATTATGGTAATCCACAGTTCTCATAGAGAACTATGGATTCCGTCTCCTCTCCCCGCTCGCAAAATACGAAAGTGACATGTCAATTATTCACGGCGGGATACGCGCCATGGATAATGAATGTCTATGGGGCCGGTGTGCCCCGCCCCCGCTACACGGCACACGACGTAATTGTGGGCGAAATCCATCCCCGCAATTACGCCGTGTTAACATAGACTAAAGTGAATGACTACAAATAACAATAAACATCCTCTAAAAGAAATCCAATGTATCCTTAGGTCAACTTGCTGAGAGTTCTATAGAGCAGGGGTGTCAAACTGGCGGCCCTCCAGCTGTTGGGAAACTACAACTCCCATCATGCCCACTGTTATAGATTATAAAAATGCATGATGGGAGTTGTAGTTTCCCAACAGCTGGAGGGCCGCCAGTTTGACACCTGTGTTATAGAGTATAGAGAGTTCTAAGTTCTTCTTTTCGATAGGATAAGGCTCAGTTTATACTTCATTATTCACAGCGTAAGACGTATTGGTCGGAATATAGTGAATAAAAGATACCCCGATGGATTGCACGATGTAACTGTAGCCTGCCTATAGACAGCAATAGAACAAATGTTATCCTATTAGTATTACATTTGCTCTGTTTGTCAAACGTACACACTTTCCCTACGGGACAAAAAAAGTATAACCAAAAAAAAAAAAAAGCAACAATTAGTCAAGTAGATAGAGTATACAGTATTACATCAAAAAAGGTACTAATCGCTCCAAAGGGCTTAAATACCAGACCAAACAATGAAAACAAGGAGGATTTGTTCCCATAAAATACAATTTTTATAAGATAACAAATTGAACAAACATAATAAAATAGGACAACTACAACAGATAGGTGGCTACACACAAATAGGGAGACAAAAAGTCATATATCCATAACCCATCAAAGATATTCATTATTTGGTCTGGTAGGACTCAAAAAGCGTATACCGCTATGAAATAGGACTGCGTTTGTTCTATTGATGTCTATAGGCGGGCTGGGGCTGCTTTGTGGTATCCATTGGGGGAATCTTTTTTTTTTTTTTTTTTTTTTTAACTCATTCTTGACGTATTCCTCAACTATAATGAATAACAAGGTGTAAACCGAGCCATATTTTATTTCATCCTTATATCTGTTCTGGTAAAGCAGGGTAAACCAGGTCCACATCTGCATCAGAAGTTCCATTTGGACCCTTAATCGTAGAGGTGAGGCTAGATGTTACATGATGGACACCAAGGGCCACATGTATGAAAACTGTCTAGGTCTAAAATTCACCTTGTTGCCCATAGCAACCAACCAGTGCAACCCTTTCATTTTTCCAGAGCCCTATATGAAATGAAAGGGGCGCTCTGATTGGTTGCTATGGGCAACAAAGTGAATTTTAGACCTAGACAGTTTTCATACATGTGGCCCCAATAGTACATGACAGACCCCAAAGACAACATCAGGTTTCTGTTAGGTTTCTGTGATTTGGAGGCTCTGTCGCAGAAGTGGCACTGTATCTGTTACATGACAAAAACAGCAGCGCCTGATGAACCCCAATGACTACAATATGGTCCATCAGGGCTGCCATCAGTCATTTATTAACCGTTTCAGGGCCCCCTATAGCCAAATCAAATGGGGCCCCCACCCATTACTACTTCTTATTTTTTAACATATCAGTGGGCCCCTTTTTGATTAGGGCCCCTGACAGGAGTACTGCCCGTAATGCCCTATTGGCACTCCTTGGGTCCATCAGGTATTTGCCATTGGGGTCAGTTTTCATTTGGAGAGGTGGCACTGGATCTGTTTAATGATGGACACCGGCGCCCAACAGATCCCATTAACTACAATAGGATTGGTTGGATTTCCGCCGTCCAAATGGCAGAAAGTGCAGCATGCTGTGCTATTTTTTTCTGTCCATTGCTGGCCATTGTAGTTCTATATCCCACAGCACCTAGTAGCTGTGGAACTACAAGTGCTAACATGCCACACCACACATGTACTCATTGTATGGGCGCTGATTAGTACATGTGTTTGACATGTGCTGCTGTGGCCTGCTGGCACTTGTAATTCCATATTCCACAGCAGCTAGTAGCTATTAAACTACAGGTGCCAGCATTCCACACATGCTAATTGTATAGTTGCTGATACAGTGCAGTATTTTACTTTGCAGACGGCGGAGAAATCTTCTAAACAGGATCACAGAGAGCAAAACAAGTGTAACAGGGATGTGAACCCTTCAATGTACTATTCAAAACTAAAAAGGAAAAATGCTGGAGTTACATTTAATAAATCTACCTGTTCCAACTTACATACAAATTCAGCTTAAGAACAAACCTACAGTCCTTATGCCGTTTATAACCTGGGGGCTGTCTGTACTAGCCTGGCATGACATATCTGATAGATATATATAGATATCAGATATGTCACACCAGGCAAGTATATTGGGTGAGATGTAATAGCAGCCATACTGGAGGTTCACATCTGTGTCTGTTCTTTACATTTTTCAGGTTTTTTTCTAAATATATACATGAAAGAAGAAGCAGGCACCACTATAAACATAATAAGGGGGGCTATGATAGTGCCACTAAATAATAATCATAAAGAAGGATAACACAAATCCATACTAATTGCCACTTTATGACATATCCATCGCACGCCATGAAAGTGATAACCATAATCCAACTGTATTGACAACTATATAGGTGGTTACCCAGCTTTCCCAGAAACAGATATAATAAAGGCTCAGCTCAAGGGCTGATTAATATAGTATTTAATTATTGGCTTACAACTACTTGAGCTTGGCCACCCTGGTACGAGAGGGTGATCGGGTATCATCTTATGTCTATGTGCCAGGTGTGGCAAAAGGAAACTGCTGAAGTGCAATTGTAATTGCCCTTTATGAATGTGACTGGTGGGATCAGGCGGTCTGTATGAATGTGACTGGTGGGATCAGGCGGTCTGTATGAATGTGACTGGTGGGATCAGGCGGTCTGTATGAATGTGACTGGTGGGATCAGGCGGTCTGTATGAATGTGACTGGTGGGATCAGGAGGTCTGTATGAATGGGACTGGTGGGATCAGGCGGTCTGTATGAATGGACTGGTGGGATCAGTCTGTATGAATGTGACTGGTGGGATCAGGCGGTCTGTATGAAGGGGAGGGGTGGGATCAGGCGGTCTGTATGTATGTGACTGGTGGGATCAGGCGGTCTGTATGAATGTGACTGGTGGATCAGGCGGTCTGTTATGAATGGGACTGGTGGGATCAGGCGGTCTGTATGAATGGGACTGGTGGGATCAGGCGGTCTGTATGAATGTGACTGGTGGGATCAGGCGGTCTGTATGAATGTGACTGGTGGGATCAGGCGGTCTGTATGAATGGGACTGGTGGGATCAGGCGGTCTGTATGAATGTGACTGGTGGGATCAGGCGGTCTGTATGAATGGGACTGGTGGGATCAGGCGGTCTGTATGAATGGGACTGGTGGGATCAGGCGGTCTGTATGAATGGGACTGGTGGGATCAGTCTGTATGAATGGGACTGGTGGGATCAGTCTGTATGAATGGGACTGGTGGGATCAGGCAGTCTGTATGAATGTGACTGGTGGGATCAGGCGGTCTGTATGAATGTGACTGGTGGGATCAGGCGGTCTGTATGAATGTGACTGGTGGGATCAGGCGGTATGTATGAATGTGACTGGTGTTATCAGGCGTTATGTATGAATGTGACTGGTGGGATCAGGCGGTCATGTATGAATGTGACTGGTTGATCAGGCGTCTGTATGAAATGTGACTGGTGGATCAGGCATGTCTGTATGAATGGGACTGGGTGATCAGGAGTTCTTGTATGATGTGACTGGTGGGATCAGGCAGTCTGTATGAATGGGACTGGTGGGATCAGGCCGTCTGTATGAATGTGACTGGTGGGATCAGGCGGTCTGTATGAATGTGACTGGTGGGATCAGGCGGTCTGTATGAATGTGACTGGTGGGATCAGGCGGTCTGTATGAATGTGACTGGTGGGATCAGGCAGTCTGTATGAATGGGACTGGTGGGATCAGTCTGTATGAATGTGACTGGTGGGATCAGGCGGTCTGTATGAATGGGACTGGTGGGATCAGGCGGTCTGTATGAATGGGACTGGTGGGATCAGGCGGTCTGTATGAATGTGACTGGTGGGATCAGGCGGTCTGTATGAATGGGACTGGTGGGATCAGGCGGTCTGTATGAATGGGACTGGTGGGATCAGGCGGTCTGTATGAATGGGACTGGTGGGATCAGGAGGTCTGTATGAATGTGACTGGTGGGATCAGGCGGTCTGTATGAATGTGACTGGTGGGATCAGGCGGTCTGTATGAATGTGACTGGTGGGATCAGGCGGTCTGTATGAATGTGACTGGTGGGATCAGGCGGTCTGTATGAATGGGACTGGTGGGTTCAGGTGCTCTGTATGACTGTGACGTGTGGGATCAGGCGGTCTGTATGAATGTGACTGGTGGGATCAGGCGGTCTGTATGAATGTGACTGGTGGGATCAGGCGGTCTGTATGAATGGGACTGGTGGATCAGGCGGGGTCTGTATGGATGGGACTGGTGGGATCAGGCGGTCTGTATGAATGGGACTGAGTGGATCAGGCGGTCTGTATGAATGGGACTTGGTGGGGATCAGGCTGTCTGTATGAATGGGACTGGTGGGATCAGGCGGTCTGTATGAATGTGACTGGTGGGATCAGGCGGTCTGTATGAATGTGACTGGTGGGATCAGGCGGTCTGTATGAATGTGACTGGTGGGATCAGGCGGTCTGTATGAATGTGACTGTTGGGTATCAGGCGGTCTGAGTATGAATGGGACTGGTGGGATCAGGCTGTCTGTATGAATGTGTCTGGTGTGATCAGGCTGTCTGTATGAATGGGTCTGGTGGGATCAGGCAGTCTGTATGAATGTGACTGGTGGGATCAGGCAGTCTGTATGAATGTGACTGGTGGGATCAGCCAGTCTGTATGAATGTGGCTGGTGCGATCAGGCGGTCTGTATGAATGTGACTGGTGGGATCAGGCGGTCTGTATGGATGGGACTAGGTGGATCAGGCGGTCTGTATGGATGGAATGGTGGGATCAGGCGGTCTGTATGAATGTGACTGGTGGGATCAGGCAGTCTGTATGAATGTGACTGGTGGGATCAGGCGGTCTGTATGAATGTGACTGGTGGGATCAGGCGGTCTGTATGAATGTGACTGGTGGGATCAGGCGGTCTGTATGAATGTGACTGGTGGGATCAGGCAGTCTGTATGAATGTGACTGGTGGGATCAGGCGTTCTGTATGAATGTGACTGGTGGGATCAGGCGGTCTGTATGAATGTGACTGGTGGGATCAGGCAGTCTGTATGAATGTGACTGGTGGGATCAGGCAGTCTGTATGAATGTGGCTGGTGCGATCAGGCGGTCTGTATGAATGTGACTGGTGGGATCAGGCGGTCTGTATGGATGGGACTGGTGGGATCAGGCGGTCTGTATGAATGTGACTGGTGGGATCAGGCGGTCTGTATGAATGTGACTGGTGGGATCAGGCGGTCTGTATGAATGTGACTGGTGGGATCAGGCGGTCTGTATGAATGGGACTGGTGGGATCTGGGGCAGAAGTTGGGCTACCTAGCACTTCTGATGCCCACCGCAGACCATTGCAGCATGGTAAGGAGAAAGTCACCCTTGAAGTCTGCCAGTATATGAATGTATAGACAGAGTGCACAGCTCAGGATGCAAAAGTTGTAAGTCAATCAGAAGCAGCATCAGGCTGGCAGGGAATGACTGGCACCTCTATGGTCCGAGCATGAGGCTCCAGCACACAATGCTGCCAGCAGTCTCTGCCCTCAGGTCCTTCTTACCTGCCAGGGTGCTGGGCTCCCCCTGCTCTCCGTGCTGTGCCCGGTGCCCACTACGTGCTGAGGCTGGAACCGGCAGAATGAAGTCTCCTCTCCCACTGGAGAGATTCATAAGAAGCAAGTCTCAAGTAGCGCTCGCAGGGCGCATGCGCGCCTCCGCCGTACCTCCCCCTGCCGCATTACTTACTGCTCTCACCCCGGGCAGGACAATGACAGTATAAGGAGGAGGCAAACCCTGCTCCCTCCTGGTGTCCCCGTCACGTGCTGGGGGCTGTTGTCTCCCTGGAGGCACCAGGCGTTCTCCTCACATCCGTGGCTACTGGTTCAGCGCTGGTGGCGAGCGGCCATTCATGTGGGACTCACAGACAAACACCAGATTCAGTTTCACCCACAATGACCTTTAGTCTCCCTCCAGGGCTCAGGTTGAGGGCAACCTCCACTTTTAGGTTCTTCATGGGATCCACTAGGTACTTTCTTACAAGCAGTTCCCTGTGAATTCTGTAAAGCACCTGCAAGACAATCATGTTACAAGTCATAGGCGGACTCTAATATGCTGCAGAAAGCAGTCCGGGCTCTGTCTACACAGCAATGTTACAATGGCTCCAAAATCAGACGGCATTTTAACATTGCTGAGCTGCGTTTTTTGCCGCCGTACATTGAGTGTATGGGAATCAGGCAGCAATGCTGAGGAAAATCCAGCAGGTTTGAAAATCCGCCAGAATCCAGTGGATTTTAAATCTGTGCTGTGTAGACTACAGCACGGAATTTTCATTGCGGTCTACACAGCACTGGGTACAGTCAGATTTTTAGTAGAATGCGCCGTAAGGGTATGTTCACATGGCGTCTTGCCTCCGTATGAACCTCCGCTTTTCTGATGCGTCTCTGGGTCCATCAGAACGGACCCAGAGATGCATCTAACAATTAGCAGTGAGTTTATCACTGCCGGCAATGACAGACACGCAGCGGCGTTCACATGAGAGATCTCCGCTGCGTGTTTGCATTGCACCTGTCGGGTCTGTCTTGTGGATGCAATCAAAGAATTGCATGTCATGTCTTGGATCGCATCCACAAGACGGACCCGACAGGCGCGATGCAAACACACAGCGGTGATCACTCATGTGAACGCCGCTGCGTGTCTGTCATTGCCGGCAGTGATAAAGTCACTGCTAATTGTTAGATGCATCTCTGGGTCCGTTCTGATCGACCCAGAGACGAATCAGAAAAGCGGATGTTCATACGGAGGCAAGACGTCGTGTGAACATACAGTAAGACTGATAAAAAAACCCGTGCTGTGTAGACATAGGCTGAGAGACCTGTTAGGATATGGTGGAATTGGTGTCAAAATCCTCGCATATGGCGACGTCCGTTCATTTGAATGGCTAATCTATAGGTTGAACTACGTTCTGAGTTTTCCACGACACGGATTTCAAATCTGTGATGTGGAAAAAATCATTGAACACGTCCATTCTTTTGAGTGAATTCTTGTCGGATTCTGCTTCTGCAGGAGTGATGCGGGTTAGCCATTGAAATGAGGCAAGTCCATGTCCAACTCAGAGACGAATGCTGTCTATGTAAGGGCTTGTCCCCACTGCACAGTTTTTCAGCCGGTTCTCAGTTTTACAAACCGGCTGAAAAACTTTTACATGGACCTTAAAGGGGTTTTGCCAAGAAGTGAAGTTCCTTACCTCCTTTCTGCACAGGAGAGAAGATACACATAGCATGAATGGCTGCAGGTGGGAGAGTGAGGGGGTTGAGCAGAGCCAGGAAGCAGGGAGTGTCTCTAATGTTTACTCAAATAATAACATTACAACCAGTGGATTCTCTATACAACAGACAGCATCATACACTGCACTTTTCTGCCCAGCCCCTTGCAAGCTCTTCATGTTCCCTGTCATCAGATAAGAAGTGTAAACACGCAAGCGGTGGCCAGATCAGCTCCTGTCAGTGTCCTGGTCGTGTCTAATGTAAACTTTCAGGAAACTAAGGGGGACTGTGCAATGCTGTAGCTCTCAGAGGCTTCACTTTTTGTAATCACATGCATTTAGAAAAGTGATTAAATACCCTTTTTGGAGGATCCCACATCAACATTACATTGTGGCACAACCCCTTTGATGGAAAATCCATGCAGCGGTCCCCACTGCACGGAATTTCCGCCCGGCGGTTTTTCAGGCCGCTGGCAGTCCGAAAAACATAGAACATGTTTTCGGATGGAATATGAACAAGTCTATGTGAAGGGGGAGGACTTTTCTCCGCTAACCGCAGAGAAAAGCCGTCCCCCTGCGACTGTGTGCACGGCATGAAAACGGGACAAATACCAATTTACTGTAGGATTTTTAAGCAGATTCGATATTTTGAATCCACAACAATCCGACTGTAAATCCATCCCCATAGACCTCAATATAAAATTCGAGCTACAGTCTACATAGCTCAGATTTTCTGAGGTCGGATTTCAAAATCACACGTTTATGAAAGAAATTTAGAACATGTTCTATGAACCACCGTATCTACCTTGAAAACAGCGGATTAAAGTACTGTTCAATTGAATGGGGTGCCTGAAATCCGAAAACTGCAGCAAAAAAAATGGACAAAAAACAAAAATCAAGTGTAAAATACTGGTTGGATTCTGATTAGAATCCGTCCAGTATTTTGTCCTTAGCCTAATGTAAAAAAACCTTGACAGAAATCTGGGGTCTCACCTCGCATCTCTGCTGAGGATACTCATGGTATATCTACAGTGGGAAAAGTCTGACTTAAAGGGATTTTGCCATCTCATAAAATCCTTTCCTACGCCAACTCTTAGTTTGCTAAGAGAACAGGAAGATAACTACAGGAAGATAACCACTGCTCCCCTCATGTCTATGGGAGTACCAAATATACCTCAGTGCACTCACTTGGCTATATTCAGAACAACCATAGAAATATACAGGGAGAACTGTGCCGCCATCTCCCTGTTCTCATGCCGGCTGGAGTCGGAAAGGATTTTACAACATAGCAAAACCCTTTTAAGATAATGATCTATATAGTAACTTCTAAGTCTTTGAAACAATAATCATGGAGTCATATGATTTTCTCCTTATGCTACAGCTCAGCAAAAAATAAAATAATGAGAGAGAGAATTTTTCAAGGCATTTTTATTACTTTCTTCAAAGTCAAAAGTTTACATACTTAGCATTTGGTAGCATTGCCCTTAAACTGTATGACTTTGGTCAAATGTCTTGGATATCCTTCCACAAGCTTTTCACATAGTTGGTAGGAATTTTGGTCCATTCCTCCTGACAGGGCTGGTGTAATTGAGCCATGTTTGTAGGTAGTCTTTCTCGCACCTGCTTTTCAGATTTGCCCATAAATTTTCAATAGGAAAAAAGGCAAATGAAGAAATCCAGCGACACGGCACTCATGTATGAAGTAGAAAAATGAGGTTCCAGCGTTTATTAAAGGTTAAAATATTATGACAGGTATCAAATATATCGCATCCAGCCGACGCGTTTCAGAGCCGAAGCTCCTTAGTCATGGCATCAAGTTACAATGAAATACATTACTTAAATATAGCCCGACCCTCCATCACATGACACTACGTCACATCACGTGATTGGGCCGGCAAAGTAAATACAAACATTAAGAATGTTACTGATAGTTAAAAACAAAATGCAGATGTATTTGATGAAAAAAGCTAATATTGCGTTATAAGATCATATCGTTTGTTTAAACCAAGCGGATGTCTAGTACCAAGTTTAAAAATCCACCACGCTTCTCGTGCCAGCAATTTCTTTCTAAAGTCTCCACCTCTTCTAGGTTTTTTAACTCTCTCTATTCCCTGAACTATAAGATCCGATGTATCTCCCAAATGTATGTCTTGAAAATGCTTGGATGCCATAGATACTCCAATATTGAGGGTCTTTTTGGCATCCAATATGTGCCTACGGATACGTGTCTTTAGGGTACATGATGTGCATCCCACGTATTGTAAATGGCATGTGCCGCATGTAATTAGATATATGACCCATTTTGTGTTACAATTGATATATGACTGTATTTTGTGGTTAGTATTCTGAGATGTGGAATGAAAAGTATGTGAGATCTGAACATAATTACAAGTAGTGCATCTTAGATGTCCACACTTATACATGCCCTTAACTGATAACCAAACATGATCAGTAGAAATTTTATCTTGGGAAGAGAAAGTGCTAGGAGATAAAATACGTCTCAAAGTATGTCCGCGTTTAGAGACAAAACGAATATCTTGTGTTGTTAATCTTTGTTCATTATTTGTATAGTCTCCTATTAAATGAAGATGTTTTTTAATAATCTCGCAGATCCTATTAAACTGTGGGCTATATGTAGTAGTAAAAGTGATTTTTTTATTGTTATCCTCTTTCTTCTCTTTTACCCTAAATTCTTCAATTGTAGCTTCTTTAGGTTTTAAAAGATCTTCTCTAGTTACTTTCTCTATTCTGCGGCTAGTTTTATCTAATAGCCATTTTGAGTAGCCACGTTTATGTAACCTCTCATATGTCTCTTTTTCATAAATTGGAAAGGAATCTGAGATGGAACAGTTCCTTTTAATTCTCGTGAGTTCCCCGTAGGGTATAGCCTCAATGACATGTCTGGGATGATGCGATTTTGCATGCAAAATGGTGTTTCGGGCAATAGGTTTACGATAGGGAAACACTTCCACTCTCTGTTCTAAGCCCACCAATGTGATATCCAAAAAGTTAATAGTATCCTTATGCCATGCAAATGTAAAATTTAAGTTCATGTTGTTATTGTTTACATAATTCCCAAAATCCATAGCTTGTTGATGGGTCCCTCCCCACATCAGGAGCAGGTCGTCTATGTAACGACCATACCACCTGATGTGGGGGGAGAAAGGACAACTGGAAGACAAAAGGTATCTCTCCTCCCAGGCAGACATATATATGTTCGCCAGGGACGGAGAGAACCTCGCTCCCATGGACGCACCACACTGTTGTAAAAAGAATTTACCATCAAAACAAAAATAATTATGGTGCAACAAAAAATCTATGCATATCAGAATGAATTGTATTAGATCCATAGAAAAAGTACTATGCCTATGAAGATGGCTACTCATGCAAGCATACCAGGTGAGCTGACCAAACTTTTCTTTTTTGTTTTATAAATTTTCAATAGGTTTGAGATCAGGTCTTTGTGATAGTCACTCCAAAACATTGACTTGGTTAACCTTAAGCCACCTTGTAACCAGTTTGGCAGTATGCTTCGGGTCATTGTCCATTTGGAAGACCCATTTCTACCCAAGCTTTCACTTCCTGGCTGAGGTCTGAGATATTGTTTCAGTATTGCCAAATAATCTTCTTTCCTAATGAAACCAACTATTCTATGAAGTGCACCAGTCCCTCCTGCAGCAAAACAACCCCACAACATGATGTTGCCACCCCCGTGTTTCTCAGTTGGGATGGTGTTCTTAGGCTTCCAATTTCTCCCTTTTTCCTCCAAACATAACAATGGTCATTATGGCCAAAGAGTTCAATTTTAGTTTCGTCAGACCACAGAATAAGTCTCAAAAAATTTAGGTCTTAGCATTTGCAAACATGAATCTGGCTTTTCTATGTTTCTTTTGGATCAATGGTTTCTTCCTGGCAGAGTGGCCTTTCAGCCCATGTTGGTACAATACTCATTTTGAGGTGGTTAATGACGCAATCTTACCAGCTTCCGACAGCATCTTCACAAGGTTTTTTGCTTTTCTTCTTGGGTTGATAAGCACATGTCAGGTCAAAGCATGTTCATCTCTGAGCCACAGAACCTGTCTCCTTCCTGACAGGTATGATGGCTGGACATTCCCATCTTGGTTGTTCTGGCATATAATTGTTTGTACAGATGAACAAAGCACTTTTAGGTATCTGGAAATTGCACCCAAGGATGATCCAGACTTGTACAAGTCCACAATTATCTTCCTGATATCTTGGCTGATTTCATTAGACTTTCCCATGATGTCACACACAGAAGCAGTGTCTTTCTGGTGTGCAATTAGAATAAATCCAGAGTTGTGTCTCTAATTAACTCAGATGTTGCCAATAAACCTATCAGAAGCTTCCAAAGACATGACATCATCATATGGTCTGTCTCAAATTGTTTAAAGGCATAGTAATCCTAGCGTATGTAAACTTATGACTTTGCATAAAGTAATAAAAATGCCTTATAAAATTCTCTCTCGTTATTCTGGCATTTGGCAAATATAAATAATTTTGGTAATCCTAACTAACCTAAAACAGGCAAGACTTATTCTAGTTTTATGTCAGATAGTGAGAAAAATGTGTATTTTTATGTAGTGTAAGTAAACGTCTGGTTTCAACTGTTTGTATATACATATTGAACACACAATGGTTGCACCCCAAAATCAGTGAGAGATTATGAATTCTAAGATTCTTAGTTCACATGTTTTGATCAAAAAATGTTTAAGCCACCCCCGGCTTACAACGGGATCTCAAGGCGGGTGGTCCTACTCTATTTTTACCTCTCATTTGAGTCCAATTCAGACTTCTCATTTGGGTCAACAGACCTCCATAATACAGAGAGAAAAAGAAAAAAAGCACCAACCTTAAAAGCATACTGCACTGGTCTAACAAACAGTTGAGGTGGGCAGGGTGAAGAAACTAAAATGGAGGCATCCATTCCTCCCTATATAAATTAAAAGCAATATATGCCAATGCAACATATAGTTCTGCACAAAAAAACATTTCTGAAAAACACAATGTGAACCTGGGTGCCACTTGCATGGTTGTGGCATATATATACTACTGCTAGAGAGGGACTCTCTGTACGTTTAGTTAGTGGCTAGACGGCCTAGGATTTAGTTTGTTTGCTGTATATGTTTTCTGTGTTGGAGAATAAAGCTGGCGGAGGCCAGATTTAATGAGAAACCTGTGTCAACCTGCTGTTCCGTTTACCAAAGCGGCGATCCCAGAGCGAGAGTGTCCCCCAGGCCGGGCCAAGATGGCGACCGAACACAAGTGAACGCTTACATATGGTGGAGGTATGCAATGGGCACATCGGCCTCAGGACTTACACAGTAACTGAAGTGGTGCAGTGGCGCAAGAATTGGTGCATGTGTGGCACAATTGAATGGGCACAAGAGTGCTGAACCAGTGGACTGGTGAATTTTGCACAGTGTTGGGGCTGCGGGGTTAAGTTAAAGGGCCAGCAGCAAAACCACTACTGCTTCTGAAAAGTGACTGTGCATTGGAAGGACTGGTTTGCTGATCCTGCAAAGCTGCCTAGGATTGCTGCAGCCACTTTCAAAGGGCCAGACCCTCCCCAGCACAGGGACTGTGTGTTTGCTGGAAAGAGACTGGTGCTGTCTGAATTTTTTACCAGCTGGGGAAAGCATGGGTCGCAGGAAGCAACCAAAGTCCTGGAGGGGAGGGGAGGGCAGGTCATGTGTGAGTTAGTGCACCCCGGGACCACCCGACAAGCAGCACCAGATGACCATAACCAACCAAATTCTTGGTGGGGAGAGCAGGACAAGTGTTTGTTAGTACACCCCAGGAGCTCCCAGCCAGCTGTACCTCCCTCTCTTAACCAACCAAAGCCCAGGCAGGGCAAAGGCAAGTCAAAAAGAGACCTGGATTCTGTTGTTGCCAGGAGCAACCCATCTCTTCCGCAGAAAGGGGCTGGTTTAGGCCAGTATGAGAAACTGCTAGT
Organism: Phyllomedusa bahiana; assembly: GCA_025379985.1. Taxonomy (NCBI): domain Eukaryota; kingdom Metazoa; phylum Chordata; class Amphibia; order Anura; family Hylidae; genus Phyllomedusa; species Phyllomedusa bahiana. The sequence continues at coordinate 49,276 of JAODAL010012180.1, read as the reverse complement.
AAGGACCCTGATAATAGGGGTGGGGGATGAAAACATGTCCGTTAAGATGGACTGCCGGCAACCAGCCTCCAAAGTGCGTCTGGGCAGTGTACCATTTTTGAAGACTCAAACAAAAGCTAGTAAAATGGTGACCATGCTTTGTGAGACTGTTATTGGGACTGTCAGTCATAGATTTGAAGTATGTGAGGGACTGGATATGGAGTTCATATTGGGCAGAGACTTTCCTAAGTTCTGGCAGTTGTGGGAGGATGCAGAGGGAATAGCTGAAGGGGATCCCCTCTTCTGGTCATTTCCCACCCCGGAGGTGGTTGTGCCACTGCCTAAGAGGGAAGTACCAAAATTGTCACCGACTAAAGTCCCTAAGAATAGGGTGGGCGAATCCCCACCGATTAACAGTCTAAATACCAAACAGGATGTGATAAATGTACGCCCAGATAAAATGGAGTCCCTAAGTTGCCTGCATGCTGCTGTTTCCAAGGGCAACCAACTTCATCCACAGGGAACCGCTGCCACCGTCCAGCAGAGGGAGTCCAGCTGGAGGAGCCCCACAGCAGCAGGAGGTGTTGTTGACTGTTTTCTCATCAGGGAGCCAGAGAAGTCACAGCCCCAGATCCGGGAGTTCCAAGTGGGTGGAATCCCACTTCTGTCTGATGAGGACTGTCACCAAGCTGTGTCCAGAAGGTCCAGGGACATTGTCCAAAGCGTGGAGACCCGACTGGAATGGGGTAAGACTGTTCCTGTCTCTAACGACACATCAAGTGACACTGTTAAACGTACACATGAATTGTGTGAGGACTTGGCCGGGCTGGACGGAGGTCCAGAGGTGCCGCCAGGCCAGAAGACTCCAGGAAGCAGTTGCTGGACTGTTGGGGTGGGACTGGTCAAGTCTGATGGACTCAATGTATTGCATGCTGAGTTGTCTATTGAAAATGTTATTTTTGTGAAAAATACTCTGTCTGAACAGGGGGGTGCCAGTAGCAGTCAGACGTCTGCTGCACCTGCGGGGGATGTGAAGGAAACATCCCCACACATGACTGCAGTAAGTCAGTTAGACAGAGCTAATGAGAGAAGTGCCCAGGGAAAGGTGTCCCTGGACAATAATGAAGTTAGTGTAAAGAGTGAACTAGCTTCTTTAGGAATGACGGCTCCAGCAGGAGGGCAATCTAGCTCAGGTATGCCCCTAGAGGTTGGGGTTAACAGCGCTCGGAGTACTGTAGAGGATGTGTGTCCTGTGAGAGATAACCAGGAGGAAAGGGTTAACACGATCCTCTCCAGGGGAGCTAAGGTAGTTGCAGGTAGCAACCAGGTATCCAATGCTCTTCCGGTGGGGAAAAGTCATGAGTATGAATGCCCCGCAGTTGTTAGTGAAGCTCCTGGGTTCCAGATGGTCAATGGGTCTACCACTGACCAAAGCACACTGTGTGAACGTGAGTGTAACGTTCAGGTTGCAGATGCGCCCCCAGTGGTAGTGGGTGACAACATCACAAGTAGTGCTGGTAATGTAGTCCCTGTTGTTTGTGACCTTTTTACAACTTAGGGTAGTGCCCAGTGTGAACTGGCATCTACAGCAGAAGAGAAGGCTAGTTCATTCCCTATAGGTGATAGTGGGTCTGAGTGTAGTGCAGAAGTTATGAGTCCCGGAAGTGATGGCCATGAAAGAAAATGGGTTATTTCTTGTAAAACCAATGTCATCTCTAGTAGCAACCAAGTGTCTTCTACTACTAGAGCTCTAGAAGAGGTGAATGTGTTGCAAGAGCTACACCCTGCAAGCGTGGTGCATGAGAGGGAAAGGCTAGAGACGGAATGTGGTTGCCCTGCTAGTAGGTGTGAAGCAATTGGGGTCCAGGTGATAAACGTATCCCCAAGCAGCACTGTAGACCTAGCAGACTCTGAGATGGGGATGGGTGTGAAGCTTGTACAAGGGTCCAGTATTGACTATAAGATACCAGATAAGCCCTATAACATGCCAGGTGCAGGAGTGGTCCTAACGGACACTGAGAGTTCTCCTATGGTAACGGGTACCAGAGATATGGAGGAAGAATCTCCCCATTGGGAGCTGCTAGACACAGCCGAGGGGAGTAGGTGCCCAAGCACTAGTGAGGTACAGAGGAAAACGAGGGAAGTAACAGATGGTTGTGAGATGCCGGATAATCCAGTGAAGATTGAGGTAGGTAGTAAGGGAGATCAGGTTTCCTATGGGAAAGAGCAGGTGGATATCCCACAGCAAGGGGAAAGTCAGGACACTGCTGTGGAGATGATCAGTACAGACAAGTGTGAACAGGATCCTAGGAAAGGGATTCTGTCCTCCCAGCCTGAGGGTCTCAAACCCAGCGTAACGGAGGTTAGTTTTGGGACAGAGGCTGTACCTCAGGACTATGAGATGCAAGGCAGCAGGGTCTCTAATGTTACAGAGCAGGGGGCCTATAGGCCCATGTTAGAGGAAAGTGAACCTGCTGAAATAGGGAATATAGGTCAAATACATGAGATTGGTGGCAGTTCCCAGGTGAGGATAGGTGAGGACCGAGGGTCTTGTAGTGGGGAGAAATCTAGTCCTGCAGACTCAGAACTACAAGACAAGAAGATAATCAGTGAGGAAAAGTGTATAGGAATGTTTCAGGATTATGGTGAGTGCCCTGATGGGTCTTTAGTAGAGAACAGTCAGGCAGCGGAAAGGAAGGCGCTGTTACCAGTAGTGAATGGCAGAGATACTCATAGGGTAGTCACGGAGATGTGCGGTAGTGCAAGGACAAGTTCCAGCTCTATTAGGTTGAGAAAAGGAAAGGATTGTGACCTGGTGGTTGCCCAATATAGCCTGAGTGAGTGCTGGGAACCTGCAGTAGATCAGGGTATGGATTCCTTGGTCTTGGCATCTAAGGATGTAGGAGAGAGGTTACCCAGGGCAACAGGTAGAAGTTCAGAAATAATCGGTAGTGATAGATCAGCCAGGGCTCTGGAACAAGATAAGAGCCTAATCCTGGTTAGGGAGGCGTTGTCCTTAGCAACAGGTTACAACATAGGTGTTAACTGGGATGAGCAGCAAGTCACAGGTAGCTAGGAAAAGCGGATAAGTAGGAGGTTGGTGTATGACTCCTGTACCCTTTCGGTGGAAAGTACCATGTCCCTCAAAGTAAACCAGCTGCTGAGTGTCTTGCAAGGATGGATACCCCAGAATAGGTGCTTTGACCCTGGAGGAAGGTTTGTGCAAGGTGAAAAGGCCTACGGCCTTTATCAAAGGGGAGGGGTATGTGGCGGTGCGACCTTAGAAGATCGCATTTCTCCGCCACTAGATGTTCTGCAGCAGCTGAGTTCCAAGTTATGGGTTACCAAGTTGCTGCCTGTCAGTGAGGAAGGTCAGCAGTCTGGCAAGGGTAACCAGGAGTTAATTACTCAGGTGGTAATTAGGGAGAGTTGCTCAGCTGAAGGTCTGTTAAATAGCCTGGTCTTCAGTATACCAGAGGGGGAGCGTGGCTCACAGTCAGTGGAGGACGTGTGCAGGCCTTTGTCCAGGAGAGTATCCTGAATTCTTCCCTCCTAGGCTTGAGAGAAGCCAGGCCCAAGGACTATATTGTACAGTGTGAGTACATGTTTGTGGGGCTGGGTAGTAGACCCAGACCACTGTTAGAGAGGGACTCTCTGTACGTTTAGTTAGTGGCTGGACGGCCTAGGATTTATTTTGTTTGCTGTATATGTTTTCTGTATTGGAGAATAAAGCTGTGTCGACCTGCTGTTCCGTTTACCAAAGTGGCGATCCCAGAGCGAGAGTGTCCCCCCAGGCCGGGCCAAGATGGCGGCCGAACACGAGTGAACGCTTACTATGTATATATATATATATATGCCATAACCATGCAAGTGGCACCCTGGTTCACATTGTGTTTTTCAGAAATGTTTTTTTGTGCAGAACTATATGTTGCAGTTGGCATATATTGCTTTTAATTTATATAGGGAGGAATGGATGCCTCCATTTTGGTTTCTTGCACCCTGCCCACCTCCACAGTTTGTTAGACCAGTGCAGTATGCTTTTAAGGTTGGTGCTTTTTTTCTTTTTCTCTCTGTATTATGGAGGTCTGTTGACCCAAATGAGAAGTCTGAATTGGACTCAAATGAGAGGTAAAAATAGAGTAGGACCACCCGCCTTGAGATCCCGTTGTAAGCCGGGGGTGGCTTAAACATTTTTTGATCAAAACATGTGAACTAAGAATCTCAAAGTTTTTTTCATGTATTGCAGATAGCATAAATGCTTCTTTAGATGTTTTCATGTCTTGTTTAATAGATTATGAATTCTCTCACCAAAATCTATTAGGCTTGCTTAAATTTAAATTCTGCAATATAATCAAAAAACTCCTGAGCGTGTCCACTATAGCATCAAAGTGGACTTGTTTGGGAGAGAGGACAGATTTAGCAGCAACTTAAATGAGTGTTCCCATCATAGGCTATCAAGTATATGCATTAAAGTCTAATGGGTGTGGTTCCTGATTCTGGGAACCTCACTTATTTCGGTAAAGGGTCCACAAACATGCACATACGCATTGCTCTCTATTCTGTTCAATGTGAGTTTTGAGTACAGGGGAGCGCCGTGTTCAGCTGTACTCGGGCCTCCCATAAAGCAGAAAGGAGAGTCATGTACAAGCGTGACTGATTCTCCATTCTGTGCCAATACTTTTGGGGGTCTATTCCCAAGAGGTGGGACTATCGATATGCCACCAAAGTCTATGTATCCTATCGATATGCCACCAAAGTCTATGTATCCCATCGATATGCCACCAAAGTCTATGGTGGTAACATTCCTTTAGAGGGTTTGTCTGGTGAACCCAAGGAAAAAAAAACTCAAATAGCTTGTCTGAGTCTTTATTCATCTCACTGTGATGTTTTTTACTTCAAGCTGATATGTAGTTGTTCTGTGCTGTTTGTAGATTCCTCTCTCTACATTTCCTGTTTAAAAACTGTTTTACTCTGCCATGTAAAACTGCAACCCCAGGATCTTTTGCTGTGCTTTGTCTACTTTCCTCCAAACCTCAGTCTTTGGGCACAATCTGTGTTTTCTGTGAGCTTCTTGCCATCAGACATCTAATGTAGAATTGCAGGAACCCATGAACAATTGAATAAATAGAACATTACAAAAGTGCTTAACTTCAAAGAATAACCAAACTCACAGATGACTCATACTGGGCGAGAACAGGAAGAATCAGATAAAAGAGGACAACTAAGGACATGTCCCCACTGCACGGGTTTTTTGCAGATCGCCTGAAAAACCGGCCAAAAATGAGCACAATGGGCTCCTATGGAAAACCCATGCAGTTGGTTTTCTGCCTGGCAGTTTTTCCGCCCGTGGGCCGCCCGAAGAACAGTGATCACGCACATTCTTCCTTCCGGTTTTCGGACGGAATATGTGCAAGTGAATGTGAAAGGGGAGGGCTTTTCTCTGCTCATCGCAGAGAAAAGACGCCCCTCCTACCTCGCAGCCGTGGGGACGGACGCAAAACAGGACGCATACCGGTTGCATAAACCGACCAGTATTTGTCCTTTGTCATGTAAACGGACCCTAAGGAAATCGAATACTATCAGATTACTACACACAACATCTTAAAAGAGTCAAATTAATCCGCACCATGCAACCAAGAAAGCTTTAAATATAATGCAGTCAAGAAGCTGCATGTACTGCAAAAAGTTACCATGAAAAATTACAACTTTTTCTGCAAAAAAACAAGCCCTCATAAAGCTCCATCAGTAAGAAAACCAAAAAGTTATGTAGAGGCAAAACAAATGATTTTTTTTTTTAAATAAAGTCATTTTTGTGAACAAAAGTAGTCAAACATAAAAAACTATATAAATATATCATATTATTGACCTACAGAACAGAGATACAATTTCATTTATACAGCACATGGAACACTGTAATAAACAAGTGTTTTTATTGTGCAAAGTAGTGAAACATAAATAGGAAAAATGTAAAAATATAGAAATGTATTATCATCATAATCATATCAGTATATTAATCCGCAAAAGAAATTTAACATATAATTTATTCTACACAGTGATACCATAAAAAGAAAAAAAAGTATATAAAAAAATTCCCTTAACATAGAAAACCAATCTCAGATACAGCTACATTGACTAAAAACATAAAACGTTATGGCAGTATGCAAGAACAACAGAAAAGTCCTCTATCGTTACTGCCCAAAGTAGCTTTGGTGGCACCAAGTGGGATAGTTGTATATAGGATAAAAAGCATTGCCTAAGATTTTAAGTTTTTTTTCTAGATATATAAAAATCTACCACAATATCTGGTTTCTCGGCCTTGTCCCCAAATAGGTTTTTACCCCTATTTTTCAGACTTTTTGGACCATAATGGAAAACACGCGCAGCGGTCCCCACTGCACGGGTTCTCTGCCAGGCGGTTTTTCAGGCCGAAGATGGTCCGACAAACATTCAACATATTCATTCTTCTGCCCAGTTTTTCGTTCGGAATATGAACATGTTAATGTGAAGGCTTTTCTTCACAAACCGCTGAGAAAAGCCGTCACCCGGCGGCCGTGTGCATGGCCGCAAAACAGTGCAAGTACCGGTCGGGATTTTTGACCGATATTTGCACTGCGCCATGTGAATGACACCTTAGGCTGCATCAACATGGCAATGTACAAATACTGGTCGGATTCTGAATTAGAATCCGACCAGTATTTAACACTCGGTTTTAGTTTTTTGCGCATTTTTTGCACTGTATTTGGGGACCATGTTCAGATTTCGACCATCCCATTGAATAATATAATAATACGCTGTTTTCCGAGTGAAATACGGCAGATTATTGTGCATGTTCCAAGCTTTTTGAAAAATGACGGTTTTGAAATCCAGCTCGGATTTTCTATTGAGCTCTATGGGGATGGATTTACAGCTGGATTTTGAAATTTGAAAACCATGTCAAAATCCAGCTGAAAACCCTGCCATGTAGATATAGCCGTGCAAATATCTGAGCTGACATTAGAGTGCAAGTTTATAAATAAAAGAAAATCACCAAGATAAGACTTCCCTTTTTTCATTAATATTTTATTAGGAATTTAAAATATACATATGAAATTAAAATTTTAAAGCAACACTATTTGTCACAATAGTGCAGTTTTTGTAGAGGGTAGAAAAAAAGGAAAAATAACAATAATCTAAGAAGCATTCACAGTCAAGTCACATTATTGTGACCACCAGCTAATATGCAGAATAACCATCGTGTGCAGCACAGACAACAGCTAAATGGATATGAGTGACTCAGTAAAGTCCTGGTAAGTTGTCACAGGTATATGGAACCATGCTGACAGCATCCAACAACTGCTGGAGGATGTGTGGGGGAGAATCCCTAGAGTAAACACAACGATCAAGGTGGTCCCACAAATGCTCAATTAGATTTCGGTCTGTGGAATTAGGGGGACTACTTGGAAGTCTTAGTCATGCTCTTTCAAATAATGATGGACAATTCTAGCCATGTGACATTTTGCATTGTCTTTCTGGAACATCCCATGTGTCCCAGGGAAGACAATCAGTATACAGTATATGGGTGTATGTGGTCTGCAAGGATGGAGTCATACCCAAATCGGTTGAGAGTGTATTCCACATGGATGAGTGAATCCAGAGTGTTATGAGCAAAAGTGGATCCTCTGTGTCAGTCGTGAGTTTAGCATAAGGCCAGGACAAGTAGCGGAGTCTCAGGAGCCCCGGTCTTAACCCACAACCCCCACCATGGGGCAGGGAATTCCCAGGTCTCTACCCGCAATGTGGTTTTTTGCAGTGACTGTTGGCGTAAAGGCAGCGGCAGAACTACCGCCATAGCGGCTACTATGGTGCTTGTTGCCACAGGAGGCCCAGCTGCCGCATCCTGCCTCTGAATGCCGGAGCCTTCTGTCCCGAGCATTCAGGGGCAAATGCCCTCGATCCTCGGGTCTGTGCGGTCCATTTAACTGCTTACGTGTCCTTGGGACTTTGTCAGCGCAATGACGTCACATCATTACAGAGCCTAGGTCGGGCAGGGATATTTAAAAGGTCGATACCAAAGAATCACAAACTGGCATAAGCTAAAAGCTAAGTTGCTACACCTAAAAGCACCAACAAACTGACGAGGATGAAGCAGTGGAGTTCATAAATAGACAGACGTCCCAAAGCACTGGCTCTGGGAAAGCTGGGTGGTCTGTGCTGGCCTTTCAAATCAGACACACCTATTAGCAGAGGTTCACCTCTCACATCAGTGGCATGTGGTGCTTCACAGTTTCCACTTTGCTAATTTTCAATGGGGCCATTTGCCCATTCAGGTTACACTTGCATCACAACACGCAAACAGTTCAGAAACCACAGTTTTAGAAATATCACCACCCTTGGCCTGAAACCAATAATCATCTTTTTTTTAAACTCTGATAAATCGCTCTTTTTAGCCATGACAGCAATGAGGGATATGTGTGCAGACAGCCTATCACACACTTTATATACCTATCAAGCCGGTTCACAACACATGGCTTCCTTCATTAGCTATGCATTACTGACGTCGAAGTAGAAAGTGATCAAAAATGTGGACTAAGAACATCAAAAATGTTTCAGGTATTCTAAGTAACAGAAATGCTTTTACAAAAATTACTATGTCACTTTTAATAGTTTTTTTTAGTGCTAGAAGTGAGCTGATGTTATTGGATTGTGTTTGTATGTTACTGCCACACCAGTGTGCACCTATGCTAATTTTTTTCAAAAAAGTTTTTGGGGATGTGCAGACCAAATATTGTATTCTAGACTGTTTATTTGGGGAGTGGCTGCCCCCTCTGGTTTTCTTGCACTCCACAAACCTGCACAGGCTTTTAAATTAATGCAGAGTAACTTGTAGCTGGAATCTTCTCTCCCTGAACTGTGGAGGTCTGAACAGGCATCAAGAGAGGTAACAATAGAGTAGGTTCCCAACTTTATTGAGGTCGCCTTGCTGATTGGCAGGTGGGCTTAAGCAGTTTTGATCAAAAATGTGAACTAAGAACCTCAAAATGTTTCATGTATTCTAAGTAGCAGAAATGCTTTTCCAAAAATCCCTATGTTCTTTTTGATAGTTTTTTTAGTGCTATTAGTGTGCTGCTGATATTGGATTGTGTTTGTATGTTACTGCCATATACTCATATTTTCAAAAATGGTTTTTTTGGATGTGCAGAACAAATATTGTTTTCTTGACTGAAAGTAGAAAGTGGTCATAATAATGTGACTCAAGTGTAGCTGAGTTGCTACACTTAAAAGCACCAACAAACTGACGAGGATGAAGTAGTGGTAGAGTTCATAAATAAACAGATGGGAAAGCTGGGTGGTCTGTGCTGGCCTTTCAAATCAGACACACCTTTGTAGCGGAGGTTCACTTCTCACGTCAGTGGCATGTGGGGCTTCACAGTTTTCATGTTGCTAATTTTCAATGGTACCATTTGCCCATTCAGGTTAAACTTGCATCACAACACGTAAACAGTTCAGAAACCACAGTTTTAGAAATATCGCCACCCTTGGCCTGAAACCAATAATCATCTCTTTTTGAAACTCTGATAAATCCTTCCTTTTAGCCATAACAGCAATGAGGGATATGTGTGCAGACAACACGTGACTTCCTTCATGAGCTATGCGTTGCTGACGCTGAAAGTAGAAAGTGGTCATAATAATGTGACTCAAGTGTGTATAAGGCTACGTCCACATGGCAGAAGACAGAATACTTGTTGGATTCTAATCAGAATCCGACCAGTATTTTACACTCGGTTTTCCTTTTTTGTTGTGCTTTTTCTTGCGTTTTTCTGCCACGTTTTCAGATTTCGGGCACTCCATTCAATTGAACAGTACTCTAATCCAGTGTTTTCAAGTGATATACGGCGGATTATTAAATATGTTCTCTTTTTTTTTTTTTTTTTAAACCGGTGATTATGAAATCTGACCTCAGAAAATCCGAGCTGTGAAGACTGCAGCTCGGATTTTCTATTGAGGTCTATGGGGATGATTTACAGTCAGAGTTTTGCGGATTATAAATACCGAATCCACTTTAAAATCCAACAGTAAATTACTGCCGTGTAGACATAAGTACACAAAGAAAGGACCGCAAATACGGTAATTACATAGTGTTCATCGAGCACCGTTTTCCCGGGCACACAGCATACGCCGGGAGAAGACCCGGGATATAGCTGCATTCACAGTACACGCTGCTATATGCCGGGATTACACCGTGTGAATTCACCCTAAGGCCTGGTTCACACGGCTTAAAGCCGACGTAATTGCGGGATGGATTTCGCCCCGCAATTACGTCGGCAGCCGTGCAGCGGGGGCGGGGGTCCGTCCGCTCGCCGGCCCCATAGACGCTCATTATTCACGGCGCGTACACGCCGTAAATAATGTGCATGTCACTTTCCCCCCCCGCGGCGGATTCGCCAAGCGGGGAGAAGAGACGGAATCCATAGTTCTATATGAGAACTGTGGATTACCGTAATGACTGGGACGGATTCCGGCCATACTGCAGCGCAAATACGGCGCGCAGTACGGCTGGAATCAGTCCCAGAATAAACCGTGTGAACGGCCCCTAACTCTTCTTCATCAGAAATATAGAAGAAAATACATTGTGCCCGTGGGGGTCTAGATAATGACCGCATAAATTAATTGTATCCAATCTGCACTGCAGCCAAAGCCCTCAGTTGTCTCTAAAATTTTAAGTGCTCTTCATAATATAAACCGATATGGCTTAAAGGGGTTGTCTCACTACATTGATTCAGTCCTGTTTTCTTGGTTTCACTTTGAATTCAAGGGTGTGTTTACTGGCTTCCACTAGGCGGCAGTAGAAGCCAGGTCTTTAGCTATAGCAACCAGTGCTGGCAGCCTATCAGAAAAGATCAAACAGGTCTGTAGCTATAGCGACCTGAGGAGCTGATACAGTCCATACAAGATGGAGTATCTTGGAATAGGTAGAACACTGTTAATGGACACATATTACAAAGTGACTTGGTTTTGCAAGATCTTAAACATAAAAAGAAATCCTTGTAGTGAGACAACCCCTTTAATTTCAAGAATTATCATTGAGATTGTTTCAGATAAAGTAGAGTTTTCTCAATTTTCTTTACTTTTCCCTTTGCAGGGTGTTAACTAGCTACTGTTAGAGAGAATATTAGTTTGAATAGGAACTGTGTAAATGTCAATTCCCAAAACCAAAATTCCTAAAAGTGTGTTACAAACAATTTTGCGGTTACAATGTAAATTAATAGGAATTCCAAGCACTTCCAGCATTTTTGAATTGGGGGATACTCCTACTAGGTATCCAGGACCCATCCCATGTGTTTAACCACTTGTAGATTTATTATACAGTTTGTAAAATTTTATCTCAAGATCATCAATATGTTTGGCTACAAAGCAGTAAGTTTGTTCATAGCTTTGCTGAGGAAAAGCTGTATTAAAATCTCTTTCTATCACTTTAGCACAATAGGCTGAACTGGATGGACGTCTTGTCTTTTTTCGGCCTTACAAACTATGTAACTATGTAACGGTTCTTTTCAAGTCGAGTCCGCATGTTATCTTTAAAAGGGTCTTCTCACCATCTTCTTTCATAGAGCCTGCTCTTCACAGGCAGCTTCAGGGTCCCCCTTTCTGTTCAGGCTTTGGGTGGCTGTAGGGCAGTGACTGACATGAGCTCTGCTTTTCCTAGCGGGATATTGCTAACAGAAGGGTGCAGACAGCAGGTCAAAGGGTACAGTTTGTCAATAACATAGATAAATAAGCTTATGCTGATAAGACCCAGCAGAGGGAGACTTACCACAGTCAGACAGGGCTGCTTCGAGCAATTAGAGGAGAGAGGTGGTTGGTAACTTAGAAAAACATGTACATAAGCAGGAGATACAAACTGCTCTAACTCAGAAATAAACCAAAATCGTAACAGCAATGTATTTGGTAATAATCTTTATTTAACTTTGCCCACATGTTTAAAGCTTATCAATGTTGTGGGAATACCCATATAAGAATATGGTAACATCCTGATAGACCCTAGTTAGATGAAGAGTGTAGAGATAGCCATTGTCACAATTCTGGTAATTGTGGTTGCAGTTGTTGTGATTATAAGATTTGAAAGAGGACTGATACATGACTTAAAGGGAACCTGTCACATAGATTATGCCCCCCTTGCTGAGGACAGCACAAGCTAGTGTCAGACCTGCTGTTTCCAACACTGTGCCCCTTATTCTGTAAGATGTTGGAGTTTTAGAGTATTCAATGCTCAAATCTGCCGTTACATAAAAATAGTCAGTTTAATTTATGCCCCGCCCACCTGAGGCTAGCCCCGCCTATCTCACAGCTTATTAACTTATTACTTTGAATAGGTAGAAACATGTGAATAACTGTCAGGTGGGTGGGGCTAGTCTTCGGTTGGTTGGGGCTAATACCTGCTCATGAATAAGCTGGACACTTTTTTGGCTGCAAACTGCCAGATCTGAACATTAAATACTATAAAACTACAGAATCTTACTGGAAACAGCAAGTCTGACACTAGCTTGGGCTGTCCTCAGTGAGGGTGGCATAACCTATGTGACAGGTTCCCTTTAAAGGGGTATTTTTACCACATTGATTAGCTGTAAACATGTAGGCAGAGGTGAAAAAAGACTATTACCAAATACACTCACCGGCCACTTTATTAGGTACACCTGTCCAACTGCTCGTTAACACTTTAATTCTAATAGCCAAACACATGGCGGCAACTCAGTGCATTAGGGATTTAACATGGTCAGACAATCCCTGCAGTTTAAAACGAGCATCAGTAGGGAAAAAGGGATTTAGTGCCTTTGAACGTGGGTGGTTTTGGTGCAAAAGGGTGGTTGGTATTTCAGAAACTGCTGATTCCTGGGGTTTTTACGCACAACCCTTAGGGGTTTACAGAGAATGGTCCGAAAAAAAAAAAAACATCCCAGTGAGGGCGCCCTTTTTTGGGGGGGGAAAATGCCTTGTTGATCCCAGAGGTCAAAGGGGGGAATGGGCAGACTGGTTCGAGTGATAAAAAAGAAACCAGTGACTAAAATAGCCCCCCGTTAAACCAAGGTAGGCAAGAGCATCTCTGAACGCCAGTAGGCGAACTTTGGGGGCAGAGGGGCTACAGCGGGAAAGGGAACCCCCGGGGTTTGCCACTCTTTCAGCTAAGAATGGGAAAATTTTGAGGTTTCCAAATTTCCCCAAAGCTCATAAAAATTTTGGACAGTAGAAGATTGGAAAAATGTTGCCTGGTCTGTTGAGTCTGGGTTTTTTGCGGGAAAACATTCGGTTTTGGAAAGGGTCAGAATTTGGCGTAAAAACAGGGAAAAGCTTGGATCCACCCTGCTTTGTTTCAAGGGGTTCAGGTTTGGGGGGTGGTGGTGTCATGTTTGGGGGGAAATTATTTTTTTTGGCATTTTTTTGGGGCCCCCTTTGGGTTCCACTTGAGCATCTTTTGCAACCCTTTTGAATCTATGCCACGGAAGAATTAAAGGCCCGTTTGAAGGAAAAAGAGGGTCCAACCCGTTACTAGCTTGGTTTTTCCCTTTAATAAAGGGCCGGTAAAATTTAAAAAGTTTTAATTTTGCGTTCTGTTTTTTCATCTTTTAAAGGTTGGGCGTTTTTATCACAAATTTTTTTTACAAAATTTTTTTGTACATATTTGACCACCTCTCTGCTCTAGCAGCCATGGCCACTATGGGACATCTCTCTGCTGTGTCTTATCAGCAGCAAGACAGCTTGTTTATCTTTCTTACTGACATACCTGTAGTCCTGTGCCCTACTGTTAAAACCCCTCTATCACCAATGTCCCGCTAACAGGTTCAGCTATGAATAACACATTTAAAAAGTCAGCCACTGCTGTAGAACCGCCCACAGCCTGAAGACGAAGTGTGAGCCTGAACCTGGCTATGAAGAACAGGCTGTGTAAAGCAGCCTGATGGGAAAGCTCTTTTAACCAGTTTACTGACCATTAGGCCATGTTCAAGGTTTTTGGCCGGGGATTGGACCCTTTAATGCGTGCCGGATTTGCGCTGCGTGGGCCCCAATCCGCCCCCATTTAAACTATGAAAATCCAAAGTTTCTAGAGAACTATGGTTTCCGTGCCCCTCCCCTCGAAAAAATTTGCTGCGGGGGGGGAGAAGGGACATCCCACATTTTTTACGACGCGTACGCGCCGTAAATAATGCATTTTCTGTGGGGCCAGCGAGCAGTCCCCCGCCGCGCCCCCCTCCCCCCCTTTATTAAGCCGTAATGCGCGCGAAATTCCCGGGCCCCCCAATTACGGTTTTTGAAATTTATTGGCCCCCCCCCTGTGAACACGGCCTTTTCTGTCATTTTTCTATTATTTTTTTCACATTTTTTTAAATTTTAAATTTTTTTTTAAAAGCAAAAAATGGGGCGTAAAAAAGTCTTGTAATTTTGTCAAAGCTGAAAGATTTAGTATTTATTTTATTAATATTTTATTTTGTGTGTGTGTATTTTCTGTTACTTTATTTAACATATTCTGACCCCACAAGGTCAGAAAAAGACCTTTTTATATGACTTTTTCTTGTGCTGCAGAACTGATCTGGGTCTGATAAGACCCAGCAGCTTAGGAAGTTACCGAGCCCGCTTATTCACGAGTGCCATCTTTGTACACCTTTCTGTATGATTTATATAATGCAGACAAGTGCAGAAGTGATTGCCCATACTAGTGCACAAGCACCCTAGGGGGACTGCATGTATAAATGACAAAAAAAGTTTAAAAGAAAATATATTAAAAGTTAAAAACATTCCCTTTTGCCATAGAAATAAGGAAAATAAAAAGTTGCACATAATTGGTATCCTGGGGGAATTTTGGGGCTCCCTTTCCAAAATCTCGCCTCTTGGGGGAAAGATGATTCTGAGAAAAGGTTTAAAGGGAAACAGTAAGAACTACAAATTTGGGAAAACCGGGGCCAAGACCTGAATAGAGTGAGGGGCCCCCAAATTTTAAAGATTATACCAAATTTTTTACCCCACTCCAGGTTTTATTTTCAACCTTTTTTGAGCCGCGGCACACTTTTTACACTTAAAAAATCCCGGGCACACCAAAAAAACCAAAATGCACAAAATGACACTAAAACATTTACATATTTTTACATATAGTTAATAATATCGATTTAGCCAGAGATGCCCACCCTGTAGCCAATGTGCCTCCATTGTAGCCAGTGATGCCCCCCTGTACCCAGTGATCCCCCCCTTGCAGACAGTGATGCCCCCTTGTACCCAGTGTGCCCCCCTTGTAGTCAGTGATGCCCCCTTGTAGCCAGTGCTGCCCCCATTGTAGCCTGGTGATGCCCCCCTTGTTGCCAGTGTGCCCCCTTGTAGCCAGTGTGCCCTCATTGTAGCCAGGATGCCCACTTGTAACCAGTGTGCCCCCCTTGTAGCCAGTGTGGGCCCCTTGTAGCCAGTGTGTCCCCATTGTACCCAGTGTGCCCCCCTTGTAGCCAGGATCCCCCTCTTGTAGCCAGTGTGCCCCCCTTGTAGCCGGGGACGCCCCTTGTAGCCAGTGTGCCCCCATTGTAGCCAGTGTGCCAGCCTTGTAGCCAGGATGCCCCCATTGTAGCCAGTGTGCCCCTCTTTGTAGCCAGTGATGCCCCCTGTAAGTAATTTTTAAAATAACAAAAGATTACTCACCTGGGTCCGCGCGTTCCGGTCCGGAGCTGACTCAGCAGTGGGGAGTGACAGAGCGGTTGGTAAGCAGCGTGACGTCATCACGCTGCTTACTCTGCTCGCAGCTCCAAGGGGTCTCATCGGAGGCATAGCTGCCAGCCGAGGAGACCCAGCGTCACAGGGGGCGCGGTTTAGAAGCTGTGCGCCCCCTGTGACGCTGATACAGGGGAGGAGTCAGGACAGGAACGAATCCGTCCCGCCTCCTCCCTGAGCTGCTGGCTCTGCGCGGTGTTATAAAACAGTCGCGCAGAGTCAGGGGCGCTCCTCCGGGCGGGCAGGGCGGCCGCGGCGACCCCCGCGGGTGAGCGGAGCCTCGGCGCCCCGGGCGACCGCACACCCTGCCCGCCCCTAGGAACGGCCCTGAACAAAACACAGGGCGCACCATAGTTTGGGGAACTTTCCCCGCGGCACACCCGACCATGTGTCGCGGCACACTGGTTGAAAATCACTGCACTACACCGTCATGGATTAAAATCCTACAGGGCACGCAAGATCTCCCTGCTCATGTCCAGCAGATGTCCAGGTCCATCTGAAGTTCACCAGTGATCATCTGGATGATCCAGAGAAGGCATGGGAGAAGGTCATGTGGTCAGATCAGACCAAAATAGAACCTTTTGATATCAACTCTGTGTTTGGAGGAAGAAGAAGGATGAGCACAACCCCAAGAACACCATCCAAATCGTGAAGCATGGGGGTGGAAACTTCATACTTTGGGGTTGCTTTTCTGCAAAGGCGGCAGGACGACTGCACCGTATTGAAGGGAGGATGGCTATATTGCGAGATTTTACCCAACAATCTCCTTCCCTCAGTAAGAGCATTGAAGATAGGTTGTGGCTGGATCTTCCAGTAGGACAATGACCAGAAACACACAGTCAGGGCAACTCAGGAGTGGCTCCGTAAGAAGCATTTCAAGGTCCTAGGGTGGCCTAGCCATTCTCCAGACCTGACCCAATCAAAAATCTTTGGAGGGAGCTGAAAGTCAATGTAGCCCAGTGACAGCTCTGTATGGAGGAGTGGGACAAAATCCCTGCTGCAGGATGTACAAACTTGGTCAAGAACTACAGGAAATGTCTGACCTCTGTAATTGCAAACAAAGGTTTCTGTACCTAATATTAAGGTCTATTTTTCAATAGTATCAAATACTTATTTCATGCAATAGATGCAGATTAATTATTTGAAAATCATACAATGTGATTTGCTGGATTTTTTTTTTCAGATTCTGTCTCTCACAGTTGAAGTGAACCTACAATAAAAATTACAGACCTCTCCATTGTTTGTAGGTGGGAAAACTTGCAAAATCGCCAGTGTATTAAATACTTATTCTCCCCAATGAACATAGATCGATAGATAGATTAGTGAAAAATAGGTAGCACTCCCTACAACCAATATGAAGTTGGGTGCCAGCAAACATAAGACCTCTGCCACAGATCAGTGCTTAGATAACTGGAAAAAACGTGCAGCACTCACAAAAGTTTGGAAAAAAGTGGAGCTTTATTCCATATCCACAAGTGACGTTTCGGCTCTTAACAGAGCCTTTTTTAAGCTTTTGTGAGTGCAGCAAGTTTTTTTCATTTAGATAGATAGATACATACATACATAAATAGATAGATAGACAGACAGACAGATAGATAGATAGATAGATTTTGCTCCAATTTTATCTACAATTAAAATGATAATAAATCATATACTGTTGAAACATAATAAATCACACCAGAAGATAAATAAACAGAGTTTTCTATGGACTTTAAGGCCGTGTATTTTGCCGCGGATTGGCGCCATACTCCGCGCCGGATTTGCGCTGCAGTACGGCGCAAATCCGTCGGAGTAATTACGGTAATCCACAGTTCTCATAGAGAACAGTGGATTCCTGTCGCTCCTCCCTGCTCGGCGAATCCACCGGGCGGGGAGAAAGTGACATGCACATTATCCAGGTGCAATACACGCCGTGGATAATGCAAGTCTATGGGGCCGGCGGGCCGCGCCCCCGCACCGCCCCCGTACTCGCCCCTTATTCAAGCCGGAATTGCGAGCGCAATCCGGCTCGCAAATCCGACGTCAATAAGCCGTGTGAACGGGGCCTAAGTGACAGCCTAGTAAATAAAGTGAAAGGGGAAATGATTAGCGTGAAGTTATAGAAACCAATTACCAGACAATGAAAAGTCCCTTCCCATTAAGCACGGCTTTGAAACCATTCAGTACATTGTGTAAAGTACATTTTGTGATACACATCGGCTCATTCTGCTTTTCTGCAGGTGTTGGGGCAGAAACATTGTTGTGTAAGGCTATGTTCACACGGGGTAATTTCGGTGCGCATTTCACTGCGTATTTGAGCTCTAATACGGGCGAGATGCGCGACGAAATTACGGTAATCCATAGTTCTCATAGAGAAGCAGCTTATAGCAGTTTATAGCAGCTTTTAGTATAATCTGTATCATGACGTCTGAAAGGGCCCTCCCTCTCTCAGACATTTATTGTACATCCACAGTATATGGGGGTTTTGAGTGCACCCAAGTGCTAGGATATACTCGGAATTCCCGACCCATGCATGCACAGCTACCTGGAATTAGGTGAGATCCGCACTTATCAGACATATATGGCATATCCTGTCAATGCGCCATAAATGTCTTAGATAAAAATACCCCCATAAGGACAGACCAGGTATACCAGCTCATAGCAGTGTTATAGAATAATCATTTAACCTTAGGCTTGCCATAAGTTATTTCAGGGCCCAGACAGTTAAAGCATCTTGTCCCATTAACATTTCCTTTCTTGTACCATAGCAGTGGCCCCTTTTTTGTCTAAATTTGATTAGGGCCCCTGACATGAGTACTGCCAGTACTGCCCTCATGGCACCACTGTTTATCCTGGTGTTAATATGTTTTTTCTTGCTTGCTAATATTTGCACAGTATCTGTATGTAGCTGGTAAAGTTCTAAATATAGTTTATAAATCTAATTAAAGAAAAATAATGGAAATAAGCATTTATTAAAACAGTGGTATTCCAGCGTGGAAGGTTCATTTTAAACACCTATTTCACTGCTGTCCTTGATCTATACAGCTTTAGCTCCATGGTAATATTGTAATAAACAAGGGTCACCTACTTCCTCTTTGTCTATGGGCCAGTTTTTTTTAAATGTAATATTTTTAGCAAAGTAAGTAGTTTCATCGCTGTGATTCTCTCCAACCAAGACACCCATTGGGATTTAAAATGGGACAGTTATTTTGTAATAATTTTAAGTACAGGTATACCTATAAATGAATTTGGAGGAGGCATATTACAATTTGATGCCCAGGTATTCTATGCAATTTGACAGCCAGGGCGACATGTATGATCTGGAGTTGCGCCCGATTTGTGGCGGAAATTGCGCCTTTCCGGCCCGAATCCACTGTCGGACGCAGGGATGCAATGTTAGGCGCAACCTCCGCCACTTTCAGATGCGCTTAACATAAAGGGGCGTGCAATGGGCGCGGTGTGGGCGTTCTGGGGCGGGACGCGGCAAATTCAAAAACTCCGAAACATGCATGATTGCGGGTCGGCAAAGTGAGGCGCATTCGAGCGCTTCACAGCTCCGACAGGCAGACCTAGTTTAATGTGGTCTATCTGAGCGGAGAAGTCGAAGTGGAGCGCGGAATTCAAGTAATGTGCTCGAGTTCTACACTGACAGCAGTACACTCGTACAATAAATGATTAGTCAAGAAGAATAAATAATAAAGCAAGAAATCCTGCTTGGAGGACAACAGGTCCCAGCAAGCCTTTGGTTCTATATACTGAATTGCATTAAACTTCAAAGCAGCCCAAATACATCTTAAATAGCTGTTATTTAAAATGTTGAGAACACATCTGGGCAACATCTGTGCAACATCTGCATTGGCTTCTGCGCTGTTACATTAGTGTAATTTCCAGGGACTTTGGAATACATTTGGTAGTGGATATTTTTTTCTTGGAAGGTAATATATATTTATTGTCATTAATGTGATTGTAAAAAATGTATACATTGATTTAATTTTTCAAACACTTGTATATGTCTGTTTATTAACTATGGTAATTCATTTGAAGAACCAATCCATTTTATTCTTCATACTGTGTAATATATCTCCGAGGCAAAATCCGTTCCATAATTACATTGCAAATACGTGCCACACTTTTTGACACGTATTTGCAATGTAATTCCGGAATGGATTTTGCCTCTGAGATACATTACACAGTATGAAGAATAAAATGGATTGGTCCTTCAAATGAATTAGTTAATAAACAGACATATACAAATGCTTGAAAAATTAAATCAAAAAAATATATCCACTACCAAATGTATTACAAAGTCCATGGAAATTACACTAATTTCACTAATTTAACATCACATAAGCCAATGTAGATGTTGCACAGATGTTGCCCAGGTGTCCGCCAGATATTAGCCAGATGTTGCCCAAATGTTGCCCAGGTGTTGTCCAAATGATTATTTTTTTATTTTATTTTGTCAAAAAATGTCTTTGTTCTTCTTTCTCCTTGTATTATATTTTGTATCTACAGCAAGAGCCAGCACAGCGCTGGTGTTGCTGGGAACTGTGGTCCCCCAAGCAGGCTTTCTGTGTTCCCTGGGTTTCGTTCTAGACGTATTTACATCCGTAATTACGTCCGTATAAACATCATCAATGTGCCTAAAATAAAGAAATATTAGCTTACAATGGATTCTTATGGAAATCCGGACGTAATTGCGGACGTATTTACCATATTCCATAGGAATCCATATTCTGAAAGGTCCAAGGTGGCCTTCGTGGTCAGTCTTCTCTCCGGGAAAGCCCTGGCCTGGGCGACCCCACTTTGGAACCGAGGCGATCCGAACAGAGCCGATCTGGCGTCATTCCTGCAGTAGTTCCGCAGTGTCTTCGAGGAGCCTGCCTGCGCCTCGTCTGCTGAGACCACCTTGTTGAACCTTCAGCAAGGAAGCTCCTCTGTTGGCGACTACGCCGTACAATTCCGCACCTTAGCTTCTGAATTGGCTTGGAACGATGCAGCGTTGTGCGCCACATTCAAGAAGGGCCTCTCCAGTCAGATTAAGGATGCCCTCCCCACCCGGGATTCTCCGACTTCGCTAGGTGAGCTCATCCACCTGGCGACCTTCATCGACATTCGTTTCTCAGAGAGACGGGAGGAGCTCCGCCAAGAGCGCGAACCGGCTCGTACACGTCGGCTGCCTCGTCTTGCGCCAGTGTTTCTGCGACCTCCACTATCTCCTCCCCTGCAAGCCATGGAAGAGGCCATGCAAGTGGACAGAGCCCACCTGACTCCACAAGAGCTTGCCCGACGACGTGAGGAGAATTTGTGCCTCTACTGCGGCAGCCCTGAACATTTCCGCAGGAGTTTTCCGCTCCTTTCGCAACGTCCGGGAAACGCACGCACCTAGGTTTCGTGGAAGAGGCATCCCTAGGTGTGAGCAATCTCTCTCCACGACTCATGCTGCCAGTCCTGGTCACATCCAATTCCGGCATCTCGTTCCAAGAGGCTGCCTTCTTGGATTCCGGATCTGCCGGGAACTTTATGGATGCTGCTTTGGTGACCAAGTATCGTCTCTCGGTGGTCCGCTTAGACCAATCCTTGGTCATCTCGTCTGTCAGTGGTGAGCTATTGAGTGACTCCATCCTCTTCTGGACTGAGCCGGTGACCCTACAAGTAAGAGCTTTGCACAGGGAAAGGATGGCATTATTCGTTCTACCCCGTTCTTCTTCAGCGGTTCTACTGGGGCTTCCTTGGCTGCAGCGTCACGCCCCTACGCTCAACTGGAAGACGGGTGAAGTTTTGCGTTGGGGACCAGACTGCCAGTCTCGCTGCCTATCGGCACCTCTCCAGGAGCGCCCCAGTCCTCCGCAGTCCTATCTCAAGCCGCTACCTGGCCTGCCGCAACCGTATCAGGACTTCGAGGATGTCTTCTCTGAGAAGCAAGCAGAGACACTTTCTCCTCATCGACCTTACGATTGCCCTATAGATCTGCTGCCCAGGACTAGTTCACCCCGGGGCAGGGTTTACCCGCTCTCCGTACCCGAGACTCTGGCAATGTCGGCCTACGTTAAAGAAAACTTAAAAAAAGGCTTCATCCGCAAATCTACTTCTCCAGCTGGTGCCGTTTTTTTCATTGTGGATAAGAAGGATGGATCTCTGAGACCGTGCATAGATTACTGCGGTCTCAACAAGATCACCATCAAGAACCGGTATCCTTTACCATTGATCACGGAACTTTTTGATCGTCTCCGAGGAGCTGAAATCTTCTCCAAGTGGGACTTGCGGGGGGCATATAATCTTGTCTGGATCCGGGAGGGGGACGAGTGGAAAACGGCCTTCAATACTCGTGATGGGCACTTCGAGTATCTTGCTATGCCCTTCGGCTTGTGCAACGCTCCAGCAGTTTTCCAGGAATTTGTCAATGACATTCTCAGAGATCTCCTGTATGTCTGCGTAGTGGTCTAGCTGGATGACATCCTGGTGTTTTCACCCGATCTGGAGACCCACCAGTCATATGTGCGCCAGGTCCTGAAATGCCTGCGCGAGAACCATCTCTTCGCCAAACTGGAAAAGTGCCTATTCCACCAGACCAGCCTGCCCTTCCTCGGGTACATAATCTCAGACAAGGGTCTGCAGATGGATCCCACCAAACTCTCCGCCATCCTACAGTAGCCAAGACCTGTTGGCCTTCGGGCCATACAGCGCTTCCTGGGTTTCGCCAATTACTACCGGCAGTTTATCCCACATTTCTCAGCGCTGGTAGCACCGATTGTGGCTCTCACTAAAAAGCATGCCAACCCGAAACAGTGGCCACCGGCCGCTGAAGAGGCTTTCTCCAAATTGAAGGCAGCATTCGCCTCCGCAACTGTGTTATCCCGGCCTGATACTGAGAAAACCTTCTTTTTAGAAGTCAACGCCTCTTCTGTAGGGGCTTGGGCGGTCCTCACCGAGAAGGGGCTTAGGGGCAAGACTCGGACCTGTGGGTTCTTCTCTAGGACTTTTTCACCAGCGGTAAAGAATTATACCATCGGGGATTGAGAACTTCTGGCCATTAAGCTTGCTCTGGAAGAATGGCACCACCTCCTGGAGGGTGCTCGATTTCCCGTGAATATCTTCACTGACCAGAAAAACCTCCTCTACCTTCAGACAGTGCAACGTCTAAACCCTCGTCAAGCGAGGTGGTCTCTGTACTTCGCCCGGTTCAATTATGTTATCCATTTCCGACCGGCAGAAAAGAACGTTAAGGCTGATGCCCTTTCTCGTGCCTCCAATGTTAGTGGGGAAGAAGACATATCGTACCTCCTGAACGTCTGGTTTCCGCGGCTCCCATTAACCTCCAACGGGTATCCCCAGGTAAGACATACGTGCGCCCTGCGCTCTGGTTGAGGGTGCTGAAATGGGGTCATTGCTCTCGCATAGCTGGTCACCCTGGGGTACGGAGGTCTTGTTCCTTGATTTCCCAGTTCTACTGGTGGCCTAATCTCGCCAAAGATGTGAAGGAGTTTGTGGAGGCCTGTACCACCTGTGCCAGCAACAAGTCACCTCGACTCAAACCGGCGGGATTACTTGAACCTTTGCCAGTACCTAGCAGTCCTTGGAGCCATATTGCGATGGACTTCATAACCGACCTACCGCCCTCTGAAGGAAATACAGTTATCTCGGTGGTCACTGACCGTTTTTCTAAAAATGGCACACTTCGTTCCCTTGCCTGACCTTCCCTCTGCTCCTCGGCTCGCTAATCTCTTTTTCAAACTTATCTTTCGACTACATGGACTGCTCTTACATATTGGACCGGGGGGTTCAATTTGTTTCAAGATTCTGGCGAGGCCTTTGTTCGCTACTGCAAGTGGAACTGGACTTCTCTTCCACGTACCACCCACAATTCAATGGGCAAGTGGTGAGGGTGAATAAAGTTTTGGGTACCTATCTCCGCCACTTCACATCTGCTAGACAAGATGATTGGTCCAGTCTGTTGCCACGGGCGGAGTTTTCATATAACTCCCTGGACTCTGATTCTGCTGGGGAATCCCCCTTCTTCATCGTCTTCGGTCGGCATCCCCGCCCACTCCTTCCGCTGCCCTCCGCCTCCTCCGATGTCACTGCGGTGGATAATCTGGTCCGTGACCTTTCTGCCATCTGGAAGGAGACGCGCCAGTCTCTGCTTCAGGCCTCCACCCGTATGACGGTCCAGGCAGACAAGAAAAGAAGACCCCCTGCTTCCTTTGTTCCTGGTGATAGGGTATGGCCGTCTGCCAGATATATCCGCTTTAAAATCCCTAGCTACAAGCTGGGCCCTCGTTATTTAGGTCCCTTTGAAGTCCTGAGGCGCATCAATCCGGTGGCCTACAAGCTCCGGCTCCCTCCTACTATGCGCACCCAAACTCCTTCCACGTCTCCCTCCTGAAACCAGTCATCCATAACCGGTTCTCTTGTCCGGTGGTTCCCCCGTCTCCCGTAGCTGACTCCACCAATATTTATACCGTCAAGGAAATCTTGGCCATGAAGACGGTTAGGGGGAGACGATTTTTCTTGGTAGATTTGAAGGGGTTTGGGCCAGAGGAGAGGTCATGGGAGCCGGAGGAGAACATCCTGGACAAGGGAGGCCAAAGGGGGGGGTACTGTTACGGGTGTCCCCGCGGCCCCTGTGTCTGGCCACGGGCACACCCGTACCCCCGCTGCAGCTCTAGCAGCTCACTCTGATAGTCGGCACTTACCTCGCCGCGCTCCTGTTCCGGTCCGGGCGCACGCGCGCGGTACTGCAGCAACATTTAAAGGGACAGCGCGCCGATGATTGGTTTCATCGGGCGCTGATCCTATTTAAGTCCTGCCCCTTCCCAGTAACCTTGCCGAATCGATAGTGCCCTGTGCCTTGAGAGGAAGCGTTCCATAAGTGTCTTGCATTATTCCGTGTACCGTATCTTCTGCCTACGTCCCTCGACCACGAACCATTGCCGCCTGTCCTGACCTTCTGCCTTTCCTCGACTACGAGCTTGCCTTACGATTCTGTACCACGCCACACCTCGGTAGCCACCGTAAGCAAGTCACGTCAGGGGTAGCAACCTGGTAGCAATCCGCCGCAGCAAGTCCATCCTGCTTTGCGGCGGGCTCTGGTGAAAACCGGACCTACTTGGACTCCACTCCCTGGCGCGGCTATCACCATCGCTTGCGGTGGTCCAGAGGATCCACTAACATGACCGTTGCAGTGCCAATATGACAAATGTGGCTCAGGCAGACCAACTTTAATGCACCTAGATTTGGCGTCCAACATTCATAAATGTGTCTAATCCTATAAATGTGGTGCAATGCCCCCAGAACACCCCAAATATTTGGCGCATTACAAAGGCACAAATCGCACCAAAGTTTGGAGTGCGCCTATTCATACATTCTTTTTGGCTAAAAGTACACCAGAAAACTGGCGCCGCCCCATTCAGAGGCGTAACTTCAAGCTTTTGGGCCCTAGTGCAAAAACTTAAAAGGGGGCACCCAGCTACCATATCTCATTTACAATACTGGTGTCTTCTTATGTGGCATAAGGGCTTTTGGGCCCCCTATAGGCTGCAGGGCCTGGTAGCAACTGCTACCGTTGCACCCCCTATAGATATGCCCCTGGCCCCGTTCATACATGTCGCCCTAAGACTGCTTTCTATCTCTACTGACTGTATGTACGTCAGATGAACAAAAACATTGAAGTATAAGAATTTACAGAATATGCGTGTAACTAAGGTGACCTAACCCATGCTGTGAAGTATATAAAGAACAGTAAAAATTTGTTCAAAACTAACAATTAGAGTGTCATTATTATTATTTATGATGTGTACATTTGGGGAGAGACCAGATCCCTATCACTTATATTTATATCACAATATTTATTAAAAATTTTAAATCCTGCATTTTTCACCTTGACCAGTATGCCTAATAACTGTCTGACACTTCCTGTTCTGTAGAGAAAGATTTTCAGTAGTCTGCTCATTATCAGCACAAGCAGAGTTAGGGTATGTTCACACAGTTTATTTTGGCATGCTTTATGCCACGTATTTCGGCACGTATTGCGCGTTACACGCGACGAAATGTATGCCGCAATTACAGTAATCCATAGCTCTCATAGAGCATAATCCATAGCTCTCTCTGGGGAGAATTACACGCTGCGAACAAAGCATGTCAATGTGGCAGGCGGCCTGTCCGCCCCCGTGCTTTGGGAATACGCGCTGATCAGCGTTACTCTCAAAACACACGGCGTATTGCGGCACGTACTGTACGCGCCGCAGGTACGCCATGTGAACATACCCTTACAAACCGCTGAGAAAAGCCGTCCTCCTGGCGGCCGTGTGTCGGATTTCCAACCGGTATTTGCACTGTGCCGTGTGAATGGCCCCTTAGATTCCACAACACCTAGGCACAGCCACAATCCAGGAACAGGCCAGGTTAAAACCAGAAGACAACAGGGAACAGATTTACAACAAGATCACTTGAGGCAGAGTTCATAGAATACTGGAGCTGGACAGAGCCGGGACAGGGAGCAAGTGAAGTTTCAGGGTTTATGTAGCAGATCCTGAAAAACCATTAAAACACAGTTATAAATAACCACACAGTTCAGAGTCGGCAGAGTTAAAAGTTGCCTTTAACAGAACAGAAGTAACTTAAATAATCCAGCAGGATCAAGTGGCCTTCTGCCAACAAAGCAGAGCTGAGTAACAGACATGGAATATTTATTTGTCAGGCCGTGGAGATTTATAAATTTTTAAGGATTTAATGACATTTAAAATTTCTTAGATTAAAAAGAGGGCATTTAAAATATCAGTTGTTTTCCTGATCATTTGTGGTGTCACCAACTGGCTGTTACACCAGCACGGTACAATATACAGCACAATATGGTTGATGCCCTACATTAAAACATTTTTATTTTTGTGCGGGTGTGATATTAAGGTAGCCACTCCCCTCATGCATAGGTGTGTGAGTGGTCGCCAATGCACTTGGGAAGAGGTTACCTGTGGAACCCTCCCATATGGCATTGTGGCTTCTCTGTATCTTATTGGGAACTGATTTATGACCTGCCTGGGAATCAGTAAGTAGTTCTCCATTCTTAGATGAGTTATATTTCATTCTTGTTCCATTTTTTTCTGTGATGTGTTTTTAATGCTAGTGTAGGGACTCACAAGACCATGGGGACACTTGACGTGGGTTGTGAGTTTGAGTTTTTTGGCCACAATATCAACTAATACATGTTTAATATCTTTTCAGCATGCAGTTTGGCCTTTTGATGTTGGGCAGTATAAATAATTAACTGATGATACAAGACTGACATCCTATAGAAGCCTATTTATGTGCAAAGTTAAAATCATGCATTCCCCCCCTTAAAAGAGTGGGGCTGTTTTACCGGTGTTTTGCACTTGTGCAGTCTCCCCTTTAGTGCGCTGTGGGTATTTCTGTCTGCTGTTGGAAACTGCCTCTTAAGTCTCAGTATTTGTTTTTATGGGAGGTATAAGATGTCAATTTTGTTTCTTCACACATAGAGGGTGCTGGACAGCTCACCTAATCGAAAAGTAGCGGCGCCACTAATAGGCAGTTACACAAGCATTGTATAATTTTCTTTTTGTGCAGGTATGATACTAAAGTAGTCACCCTCCTCATGCATTGAAGCTGTGTCAGTGGTATCCCTATTGGTACTTAGCAGCTGTGGAACCCTCCCATATGGCATTGTGGCTGCTCTGAGTCCTATTGGGAACTGGTTTCTAACCTGCCTGGGAATCAGTAAGAAATTCCCCATTCTTCTTTTTTTACAAACTCATAAGGTCCAAAAATATATCAAAGAGGTTGTGTCACTTCAGATATTGATGGCATATCACTAGGATTTGCTATTACTATCAGATATATGTGAGTACCACAGTGCCGCTAGGGTGTGTTTTAAAAACCCCCATGATTTTAAAAAGGGGAAGGTCTTGACCATCTCTCCATGTAGATGAGATTTAGTAGCTCGTTCTTGAGAAAGGTGCGGGTCCCAGATGTAGGATTTGCATCTATCGGACCTTGATGGCATATCCTAGCGATATGCCATGAACGTCTGAAGTGAGACAACCCATTTAATGATCTCCAGGGTGGCTTGGAGTGTATTAATGTTATTTTTTAAAGGGATGTTTAGACCTCAGACATTTAAGACATATTGATAAAATATGTCATAAATATCTGATAGGTGCGGGTCCTGCCAGTAATATTGGATTATAGTTTTCTTTAAATGCTGTTTAAATTTTTTCTGAAGTATTAAATTAACTTTTTTATTGTTACTATTCATTATTACTGACTGTATTGTCTGAGAGAATAGATATATGTGTTTTTCATTTACCACTTTTCCAGCCTTCTCTGACATCCATTTTTTGTACCCCCCCTTACTATCATTGTATTGGATACATTGGATGTAAAAAACTATTCTGGTACATCCTCCTAGCTCTCATGGATTCACCATATGGGATTGATTATACTGTGTGTAAAGGCTAACAACTCCCAGTGTCAATAATTGTGTTACCTGATAAAAGTTTAGCAAAACCCTAGATATGTACTATATGTAAAAAACAACTCCAAATCCAAGAAGTGGGCTATGTTTGAGGGAGCATGCTCGTAACAGAAAATTTAACATCATTGTTTTTCACAGACTCCATGAAGTATGGCAAAGAAGCTGAGGGCGACTGCACCTTTTTTTGTGTATCTTGTGTTGCCCTGTTCTATAGATGTGTGAACAGTCATATGCCCAAACTTGGCACAGTCTGCACTAGACATGACACTTATGAATGCGGCAAAATTGCGCCAATGCAAACTGCGTGGCACATAAAACTCTAGGCACAAAAATGTTTGGCGCATGACACTTTCATTCATACTGCCATACTATACAGTACACTTCTCTATATCTATTTGGACCTGGTGTGTAGGCGCAAGGTTACATACATGTCACCTTAATTCTTTAATCAATGCTAGGAGGAGATGATCTATGTACCACACTATTTGAGGAGCAAAGGAGTTGTCTGGGCTAAAAATAAAAATCTGCTACTACCCTGTCATAAAATGGTTGGGTACAGATTGAGAGAATATGGACTCCATTGGCTCGCCTTCCGTTTGTAAAAAAGAAAAATAAAGCTGAGAATTGTGTTTTTATTGATATTCTGTGACCATTAATAGAAATTCCTGAAAATGATATTTATAAGAGCTATGTTCTCTCAAATTATAGTGGACATTTTAAAACAAATCCACGAGGGATACATGAATATAAACCAACCATGTCACATGTGACCCAGTTAAAGCTTTCGGACCATAAAAAAATCATGAACAAATCTTTAGCATCACTGAGCTGTCCTTTAGGTATTCTTGAAATCTGTTAAAGAGGGGTTGTAAAGTCCATCAAGCCAGATTGAGTCTCCTATTAAGAGAGCTGCAATTCTTTATGTGCTTTCTGTAATTCATTAAATATATGTGTCACTAGGAACAAATATTTTGATTGCTTCATGTTACCGACTCACAAATTTTGAGAAATCCATCTTAAGATAGATATTGTTTATCATTAGTGAAGTTCATGCCTCAGAGAATTCATACTGTAATAAAAACCCAAAGAGGAATAAGAAAGGGAAAGAAGCCCAGGAATGTATGACATGCAGGGAGAATTTTTTATAAAGATAATAAGATCTCTATGGTTACTGGCAAAATTCTTTGGGAGCTCAGGTTATAAAGAAGTAGTAACTTTTAATCACCCATCTAATGTGCACTGAAAACCAAGTCTGATGGAGTGGGTCTGCTGGTGGTGGTATGCTGATAGTTATAGTATGTCTGGTGAATAAAGAACCACAGAAACAGCAACAATTTGAGGTATTTGCAGGCTAAAAGGGGATTTATCGCTTCATCAGTTTGGCTGTTTTCTTGTAGCTTCATTTTCTCAGTTCCTGAAATCCAGAGGCGTTTCTTCCCCTCCCAGCTGGGTGTTTCTTGACTAAAGGGGATGACATCATCCCCCCTTCACTGTTCATGCTCGCTCCCAAGTCAGTGTGTTTGTTTGAGATCAGTGGCAGGGGATAGCACATCCCCCCCTCACATGTCACTGTGTTGTTCCTCTCCCTTTGCAGTTTTATTTGTAAGAGCTGTTTACATACCACAGGCCTGCATTCAGTATCGACAGTCTTCTATGAACTCAGAGCACTGATCTCTTTTCCTCTCACAGCTAAAGGTTTGTTACAGTTGAATCCAGTCTTCTATGAACTCATCCAGTGCAGCACAGATCTGTCTCCCTTCTATGTTTACATGCAGGAGCATTAGGCACCGAGCACAATTCTGCTGTTTTCTGATTGTAGAAGCAGCTGCAGTGTTACTGTACAGCTCCTGGCTGTTCAGAGTGAAAATGTTGCTGGCCCCTTATTCTGAGTGAGAGAGGCAGAAATGCACGCCCCCGTCCTGTCAGCCAATGAAATGAAAGGAGGTGGAATCCTACCGGCACTGGGAAAATGAAGATAATGGAGACAGTGAAAACAAGACAGCTTTGCAAATTACATCCAATTGCAAAGTTGCTTGTTTTCACTGTCCCCTTATTCTGAAGACCATTTAATGTAATGATACAACCCCTTTAACTCACAGCTCAGTCTTATAGATGTTCTGTTACAGTTTATACACTCACGTTATAATTCACATGAAGGGGAAGCACAGTCACCAAAGTTTCTTCTTCTTCTCACCCAAAACCCGGGCAGGATTACTTCCACTTGCCCTGCTCGTATTTTTTCTAATGGTCATCTAGGTTTTGATGACGAATGACCTAGCTCTTCCAGTTAGAGGTATATTATCTAGGTTCCAATGACGAATGACCTAATAGCTCTTCCCGTTAGAGATATACAAATGCAGTCTTTCGGTTTAAGGAAACTTTTTTCATGGTTAAACCTAAACGTTGCACTTGAACTTTTGTATACCTCTGATTTTTCCTACTGTGATGGGAGAAGACTGACCCAATATGGCGGTCTGTTGCATTCCAAATTGAGAAAAAGGAGGAATCGCAGGTTGTTTTTTGTCAATTTTATTTTTATTAACTGTTCCAGTTGTGGCAGAACAGTGGAGTCCCTGTACCCCCTCTCTTCACAGACCTAGTGACTTTATTAGTCTTCACTCTATTTTTCGTGGTGCTTTCCCTTCTTCTCTTTCTCTCTCACTTTTTCTCTCTTTATCCTTATCTTTGTCTGTGTGTACATGCTTTCTGCATAGGCTCAGTGTGATTGTCTTGTTTGCCTCTGTTCCACCACAGGCTGGTGGTGAAATTACATCTTGTGCTGCACCAAACTTAAGTTCTAACTAATAACTAGCAACTAAACTACTGAGCCCAAAATGATTGGTTTATATGCCTACTTCTCCTCCATCTCCTGATTGTCTAATGACGGTCACATAGGGGGACATGTATGAAAACTGTCTTGGTCTAAGACTTTTCTTGTTGTCCATAGCAACCAATCAGAGCGTCCTTTCATTTCATATAGTGCTCTGAAGAAATGAAAGGGGTGCTCTGATTGGTTGCTATGGGCAACAAAGAACGTTTTAGACCTAGACAGTTTTCATACATGTCCCCCATAGTGTGCACTCTTAAGGGGCATTGTGACCACTGTGACTCAGCAATTCTTCAGCAAAATAAGTATTATTAAATGCTGGGGCTTGGTGTCAGCCAGAAGTGTTTTTTATCACTGAAAGGCTGATACTAACCCCCTCTTACTATTACCACCAAACACCATGCACCAGGAGTACTAGGAAAAGCCACGTTAACATTTGGAAGCAAAACATCTAATGTGATGGTCTGCTTTTGGGGCAGCTGCGAGCTGGCAATTTTATGGTGGAAAAGGACCAATGTCCCTCAGTCTCCCCATCCTGATAGTATCAGACTGCAGGTTTTAGCCTGGCTGGTTATGAAAAATGTGACGGACCATACATCTTTTAAATTATTTATTGAAAATGGAAAAAGAGGGACTTGACTGTGATTGATAAATTAATAAATTAAAGGAGTTTTCTCGCTACAAAGATCATCTGTAGTGATGGGGACAGTAAAAATAAGCACATTTGCAATTGGTTTGTATTACCTAAATAATTTAGTGTTGCAGATATGAGCGAATCTGTGTGTTCTACACCTGAAACTGCAACCTGAGGCCGGGCCGCACCCCTTTGCTTTGATTGGTTGCCTGATATTTAGTTCAGCCCCCCCTGGTCTGGACACACTACTGTGCTAGACATTCCCTCTTTGCTGTGGTTGGCTGCCTGCACTCTCTGTGATCACTCTCCTCTTAGCTGTGTCAAGCCGAAGGTGAAACTGAAGGCTCTCTCAGGGACAGCTCTGATGTGAAGGATCTGGATAATGCTAGATTCACTCCGACCACCCATATAACACACATATAATACACTCTGTTCCCCCCACCCATATAACACACATATCATAATCTCTGCTCCCCCCTCCTATCTAACACACACATAATACACTAGACACAATGACAAGATGTTACTTTATGTAACATTAGGAGGCTTTATATATAACTGCTTACACCAGTGCAGGTGTTCTGGTTACAAGGAGCTTGTGGAGCCTGGAGGTGACATCCTCTCCCTTCCCCTGCTCACACAGAATGGGGACTTGGGAGGGAGCAGGAACAGGGAGGGGGTGGGATGATGGCCCCAGTCTTCAGTGAGGAAAGACATGCCTACTTTGAGGAGAGACCTGCCCCTGGATTTGAAGCTGTAAGACAGAGAGAAAGCTCGAGATGTCTGTGAAAGCCTGTACTGAGAAAACTCATTTATTAACTAAAAGAAAATGATATAGCATAGACTTCCCTATTTTTATAACCAGCCAAGGTAAAACCAACAGCTGGAAGTGTCATGTTGGGAAGGTCCGTGGATATTTGTCCCTTTTCACTATAGAAATACCATCCCACAGCCGGCCCATAAGGTGACCATCTCAGTAGATGGTATTCTTCTGATGGTAACCTAGCTTTTCCCAGTACTTCTGTTGCATTGGGTACTGGGATAATAGTGAGAGGGGGTTAGTGTCAGCCTTTGGGTGACAAAGAACACCACTGGTTGATACAGTTCCCAGTGATAGTAATGGAGATATGTCTGTCACACAACTCCATTGCTCACTCTAGAATAAAATGACAAAAAAACCCACAAAAACAAATAAAACCCACTTTATATAAATAAACTCTCCCCAACACCATAACTCATAGACCATTTTATTAGAAAAATGGATCCAATGCTGATTCCACATAGTCCAATGAGTCAGACATAGTCCAAAGGGGAAACCTATGGAAAAACAAAAGTCCTACAAAAAACATGACAGTGCTAAATTCCATAAGATCATGGAGCGCAAATACGGCGTGAATAAGCCGTGTGAACGGGGCCGTACAGGCTTTATTTACAGTTTCCAGTTCACATCTCAGTAGACATATTTTCTGTTATACAGGAGGATATACTGAATTCCTGCAATTACCACTCTTGCAATTTCCTCACAGCTTAGCACACTTCACTTGCTGCTCCCATATGCCTGGCTTGGGTCACAGGTTATGCCATAAGACTCTCTAAGGATATTCTTAGTAAGATAGACCCACTATTTATTTACATATATTCAGGCCATCTTATCCTTTTCACTTACCTTCTCTAATCGTTTGCCCATACTGTCAGTCATTCTCTCTTTCTCCCTTCTTGGCTACTACTTCTCATTTTCTCTCTCACTTGTTCTGTAAGTATTCTCCTTCACAGGCTGATTTACTGGCCTCTGTCTATCCTACTCTACTGCCGACTGATGTGTAGCTGACCCCTTTTGCCAGAACTAAATACAGTATCAGGATCCTCTTTGCTAAACAGCAACAACTACACAAATTAACTAGCCTGAGATGCCAGCACTTTATAAATCCCTGCAGCCCCTTTCAGGATTCCCTGACAACAATCCTCCCTATTGTCTGGAGGCCTTAACACTGCTGTTGGTGCTTTAAGTACCAATACCAAAAAAAAAACCACTTTGTCGTTATCATCATCAACTATATGCATTACATCTACAGTGGGAAAATAAGTATTTAAAAGACTGGCTATTTTGCTAGCTTACCCACCTATTAAGAACAGAGAGGTCTGTAATTTTATCATAGGTATACTTCATCTGTAAGAGACAGAATCTAAAAAAAATCCAGAAAATTATATTGTATGATTTTTTTAATAATTAATTTGCATTTTATTGCATGACATAAGTATTTCATCACCTAGCAACCAGCAAGAGTTCTGGATATGAAAGACCTGTTAGTTTTTCTATAAGAATTTCTCCTACTCTGCACTCATTACCTGTATAAATTGCACCTGTTTGAACCCATTACTTGTATAAAAGACACCTGTCCACACATTCAATCACACTCCAAACACTCCACCAAGGGCAAGACCAAAGAGCTGTCTAAGTACACCAGGGACGAAATTGTAGACCTGCACAAGGCTGGGATGGGCTACAGCATAATAGGCAAGCAGCTTAGTGAAAAGGCAACAAGTGCAATTATTAGAAAATGGAAGAAACACAAGATGACTGTCAATCTTCCTTGGTCTGCGGCTCCATGCAAGATCTCGTCTCGTGGGGTAAGGATGATTCTGAGAAAGGTCAGGAATCGGCCCAGAACTATACGGGAGGACCTGGTTAATGACCTGAATAGAGCTGGAACCACAGTCTCAGTGATTACCATTAGTAACACACAACGCCGTAATGGATTAAAATCCACGCAAGATTCCTCTGCTCACACCAGCGCATGTATAGGCCTGTTTGAAGTTTGCCTATGACCATCTGGATGAAACAGAAGAGGCATGAGAGAAGGTCATGTGGTCAGATGAGACCAAAATAGAACTTTTTTGTATCAACTCCACTTGCCGTGTTTGAAGGAAGCAGAATAAGGGTGAGTACAACCCCAAGAACACTGTCCAAACCATGAAGCATGGGGGTGGAAACATCATACTTTGGGGAAGCTTTTCTGCTAAAGGGACAGGACAACTGCACCATATTGAAGGGCAGATGGATGGGGCCATGTATCGTGAGATTTTGACCAACAACCTCCTTCCCCCCAGTAAGAACATTGTAGATGGGTCTTGGCTGGGTCTTCCAGCAGGACAACGACCCAAAACACACAGTCAGGGCAACTTCAAAAGTTTCAAGGTCTTGGAGTGGCCTAGCCAGTCTCCAAACCTGAGCCCAATTGAAAATCTTTGGAGGGAGCAGAAATTCAATGTAGCCCAGCGACAACCCGAAAATCTGAAAGATTCAGTGAAGATCTGTATGGAGGAGTGGTCCAAAATCCCTGCTGCAGTGTGTGCAAACTACAGCAAACATCTGACCTCTGTAAATGTAAACAAAGGTTTCTGTACCAAGTAATGAGTTCTGTTTTTCTATTGTATCAAATACCTATTTCATGCAATAAAATGCAAATTAATTGTTTATTTTTTTTAGATTCTGTCTCTGACTGTTGAAGTGTACCTATGATAAAAATGACAGACCTCTCCATTTTTTGCATGTAGGAAAACTTCCAAAATCGCCAGTGTATCAAATACTTATTTTCATCACTGTGTACATTAAAGATATATCAAACCACCAGTAGGGTGTTTGCACACACTACATGTCTGCAGCGCACCTCATGTGGTGGTGTTATGTGGTTATTGTGTTGCTTTTTTTTTCCTGTTAGGGCTTGTTCACACAGCGTTTTCACTCCGTGTTAACTACGCTCTTTAGATCTGTCTCTGGGACCTACAGGACGGACTTAGAGATGGATCTAAACAATTAGCAGTGAGATTATCACTGCGGGCTCTGAGGAACACGCAGCGGCATTCACATGAGAGATCCCTGCTGCGTGTTCCCCTCCTGTCTGTCGGCTCCGTCGTTGAAAGATTTGACATGCAATACGGAGCCGACAGGCAGGAGGGAAACACACAGCGACGATCTCTCATGTGAACGCTGCTGCGTGTTCCTCGTAGCCTGCAGTGATAATCTCACTGCTAATTGTTTAGATCCGTCCTGTCGGTCCCAGAGACGGATCTAAAAAGCGTTGTTTACTCGGAGTAAAAACGCCGTGTGAACAAGCCCGTATCGGGGTCTGAGTGGTCGGGTTCGTCTTGCTCTAGGGGTTTGGTCAGTTTGGTGATAACATTTGCGTTTATATTATTTGATTATTTAGAGGTATCATCCATAGACCATTGTCTTACATCTATTTGCATGCATTTAATTTTGAAAAAATATTGCTTTATATAAATACCTCTTTATAGACCCTAGCAATGCTGCTCTTGTTTTGGTGCTGGTTTGCTGGAGGAAGCTGGATCTGATTGGGTGTGCTTGGGCATGGTAAGAAAAAAAAAACTAAATATGGTCAGTACATCCATTTTGAAGAATAAATGCAAAGATGCATGCTGGTGTGGCAGCCAAAAGCAATGCAAACACAACACAAAATCAGCAGCACTCTAAAAAACGCTCAAAGAGGACATAAGAATTTTTTGGAAAATAATTTCTGCGACTGTGGAATATATGAAAATTGTAAAAAAAAAAACCTGTAAATTCCCACCTATCACAGCAAGGTGACCTCAATTCAGGTGGGAACCTACGCTACATGTTACCTCTCCTGGTGTCTGTTCAGACCTCCATATTTCAGGGGGAGAAGATTCCAGCTATAACCTGATCTGATTAAAAATGCTTATGTCCTCTTTGAATGTTTTTAGTGCTTGTAGAGTGCTGCTGATTTTGTATTGTGTTTACATTTCTTTTGACTGCCACATCAGTGCACTTATACATTTATTCTTCAAAATGGATGTGCTGACCATATTTTGTTTTTGGACTGTTTACATGAGGAAGTGGCTGGCCCCCATCTTGTTTGTGCACTCCACCCATCTGCACAGATTTCTTAATCAGTTCAGGTTATAGCTGGAATCTTCTCTCCCTGAAATATGGAGGTATGAACAGACACCAGGAGAGGTAACATGTAGCGTAGGTTCCCACCTGAATTGAGGTCACCTTGCCGTTGGCAGATGGGCATTTACAGTTTTGATCGAAAATGTACACTAAGAACCTCAACATGTTCATATATTCCACAGTAGCAGAAATGCTTTTCCATAAAATTCTTATGTCTTCTCTGACTGTTTCTTTAGTGCATATAGAGTGCTGCTGATATTGTGTTGTGGGCATGGTAAGAGGTATGGTCCAGTGTGATGTCATTTACTTGTACATGGTAAGATGCATGGCTTGGTGGGATGTCATTTACTTGTACATGGTAAGATGCATGGCTTGGTGGGATGTCATTTACTTGTACATGGTAAGATGCATGGCTTAGTGGGATGTTGCATGGCTTGGTGTGATGCCATTTACTTGTACATGGTTAGATGCATGGTTTGGTGGGATGCCATTTACTTGTACATGGTTAGATGTATGGCTCTGTGTGATGTCATTTACTTGTACATGGTTAGATGCATGGCTTGGTGGGATGTCATTTATTTGTACATGGTTAGATGCATGGCTTGGTGTGATGTCATTTATTTGTACATGGTTAGATGCATGGCTTGGTGGGATGTCATTTATTTGTACATGGTTAGATGCATGGCTTGGTGGGATGTCATTTATTTGTACATGGTTAGATGCATGGCTTGGTGGGAGGTCATTTACTTGTACATGGTTAGATGCATGGCTTGGTGAGATGTAATTTATTTGTACATGGTTAGATGCATGGCTTGGTGGGATGCCATTTATTTGTACATGGTTAGATGCATGGTTTGGTGGGATGCCATTTACTTGTACATGGTTAGATGCATGGCTTGGTGGGATGTCATTTACTTGTATATGGTTAGATGCATGGCTTGGTGGGATGTCATTTATTTGTACATGTTGAG
Source organism: Phyllomedusa bahiana (assembly GCA_025379985.1). Lineage (NCBI taxonomy): Eukaryota > Metazoa > Chordata > Amphibia > Anura > Hylidae > Phyllomedusa > Phyllomedusa bahiana. Next base: position 11,746 of record JAODAL010012180.1, on the reverse strand, counting down.
ATGCATGGCTTGGTGTGATGTCATTTATTTGTACATGGTTAGATGCATGGCTTGGTGTGATGTCATTTATTTGTACATGGTAAGATGCATGGTTTGGTGGGATGCCATTTACTTGTACATGGTTAGATGCATTGGCTTGGTGGGATGTCATTTACTTGATATAGGGTTAGATGCAGGCCTTGGTGGGATGTCATTTACTTGTACATGGTAAGATGCATGGCTTAGTGGGAATGTTGCATGCTTGGTGTGTTGTTCATTTATTTGTACATGGTTTGAAAGCATGGTTTGGTGGGATGCCATTTACTTGTACATGGTTAGATGCATGGCTTGGTGGGATGTCATTTATTTGTACATGGTTAGATGCATGGCTTGGTGGGATGTCATTTACTTGTACATGGTAAGATGCATGGCTTGGTGGGTTGTTGCATGGCTTGGTGGGATGTCATTTATTTGTACATGGTTAGATGCATGGCTTGGTGTGATGTCATTTATTTGTACATGGTTAGATGCATGGCTTGGTGGGATGTCATTTATTTGTACATGGTTAGATGCATGGCTTGGTGGGATGTCATTTATTTGTACATGGTTAGATGCATGGCGTGGTTGGATGTCATTTACTTGTACATGGTTAGATGCATGGCTTGGTGTGATGTCATTTATTTGTACATGGTTAGATGCATGGCTTGGTGGGATGTCATTTACTTGTACATGGTTAGATGCATGGCTTGGTGGGATGTCATTTACTTGTACATGGTAAGATGCATGGCTTGGTGGGATGTCATTTACTTGGACATGCTTAATTAGTTATGCTGAAAAGATCAATTCAATCTATGGAGCTTCCACCGCAGCTTACATTTTAATGTCTGACATCACATAACACCGTTGTCAGAGCAGAGGTATTTTGGCACAACGGGGACCAACAGAATATCACTCAGGATGTTTTAATGTTATGGCTGATTGGTGTATATCGTTCCTGTAACAGACACCAGCACTACACGCACTAGCTTCTCTGAATAATTAGCTGCAGTTCAAAGCATAGGGAAGGAAAAAGCAGTAGCCTGATTCTGTGAGGAGGTCCGCTAGCACTGATGGGTCCAAGCGGCCAAAACGAAATTGATAGCCGGTGCGCATTACCTATAAGTACTAAACTGCACATCTAGTAATTTGCTTCAATGGAGAGAAGTGTTTGAGCTTAAAAGCACTGTAACTATATCCAGTTTAACACGCCTTCATAAAATCCCAAGAGAAATAATACAAATGCTATCTTGCAGTATCCCCTACTGTTCTTTTAATGCCATTTTTAACATCCACCTAATCAGGGGTGTAACTTTGGTTAAAAAAGTGGGGGGACCAATTTTCCCTCTCATCCCCTATCTTCCTATCCCTCTCTCACTCCTTCGCTTGCCTTCCCTTTCACTTCCTCTCCCCTCCCTTCTCTCCCCTCCTCTCCCTGCAGTGAAGCGGCCCTATCTAACCCAACTAGGAGGTCTGAGGGAGCGCTGTGAGCTCCCCCAGCAGGTCCGAGCGGAGTCCTTTTGGCAAACTCTTTTGGTGCAATCCGTAAGGTTATTAGTGGCTCTCTAATTACTGAAGTTTAGAGCCGGACTGGGACTAAAAAGCAGCACTGGCAATGAAACCGAACCAGCCCGCCTATAATATTTCCCCCCTAGATCGATATAAAAAATGTTGTGGAATGCAGCAGGTTTCGCTTAACCCCTCCAATCCCCCATCACTACTCCATTAAATTTGTCATACACAATAGAATGAGGAAAATAAAAGAACCCAATCTCACTGTACCCCAGGGATTCACTTATGGCACATACTGTACCCCAAAATGTATTTTATTGCATTCCATACACCAGAAATGACATCAATCACTGCACCCCAGAAATTAATTATATTACACATGGTAGCCACCGAAATTACATGACTAACTGCACCTTACAAATGAATTGCACATTGTACTCAAGAAATAATATAATTCACTGTACCCCAAAAATGTATTATATACTGAACCCTAGAAATGAATTACATTACTCACTGTACTCCAGAGATTACATCACACCATACCCCAGAGATTACATTACAAACCGTGCCCCAGAGATTACTACATTACTCACTATACCCCAGAGATGAAATGAAACCGTACCCCAGAGATTACTTTACACACTGTACCCCAGAGATAACTACATTACCGACTGTACCCCAGAGATTATATTACACATCGTACCGCAAAGATTACATTACACTGTACCCCAGAGATTACATCACACACCATACACGAGAGATTACATTATACACTGTACCCCAGAGATTACTACATTACACACCTTACCCCAGAGGTTACTACATTACACACCATACACCAGATATCACATTACTCACTGTACCCTAGAGATTACTACATTACCCACCTTACCCCAGAGATTACATTGCACACTGTACAAAAGAGATTATATTACACCATACCCCAGAGATTATAACATTACCCACTGTACCCCAGAGACTACATTAGACAAGGTACTCCAGAAATTGTGTGTGTATATATATAAACATATATTGAACACAGAAACACTACACACATGATGTTTTTCAGCACTGACAGTGTCGTTTGCTTGTTGGAAATTCGGCGCATGCAAATGTAGAATTCCAACGAGCAAACGACCCAGACTGCCCGAGGCAGATTTCTCCCTCCTACCCTTTAGTGCTGTTAGTGCATAAAACACCTCGAAGAATTCTGTGTAGGCGCTGACAGTACGCGCCAAAAATACTCAAGTAAAATCAGTGTTATCTAAATGATTTTATAATGTAAATCAGTTTCCTGCCGGTTCTGAGGCAGATCCAGCACTGAATCCGTCCCAGAATCAGCATTCATATCTTCTGCATGAATGTACCCTTAAGGTATGTTCACACTGCGTATAGCGGGGAGTCCTGTGCGCTCTGCTATATGCCGGGTGTTTTAGAAGTACGCGCTGGCCAGTACACACTTCTAAAATGCTGCAGGACCGGCCCCATTCACTTTCATTTTCCCTGACGCATAAGTGCAGGGAAGAAGTGACACGGCTAAACACATGGCTATACAGTATATACACATCTCACATATACAGTACATACCCTACTCACATGCACATACAATGCCTGGCACCCTTGTCCCCTTCTTACATGTCTCCTGTAGTCTGGTGCAGTTGGCATTCGACAAGAGCTTCTTCTTCTCTGATGAGGGCTGAGCATAGGGGAAGTGGTATACAATGGGAGGGAAAGATACAGCCCCAGATACAGAGTGTGCTGGATTTTGAGCATCGTTCTGATTGGTGAAGCAGGACCTGCTGACTCCTGCTCTACCAATTAGTGCTGCTCTCACTCTGCACTGAAACTTTAGGGTCTACCTGCTCTTTCCCCCCCAGATGCACAGAAATATAGGAGGCAAAGGTTAACTTCTTCCCCCCCTATGTGCTCTGCTCTCCCCACTTACTGTATTCTCATGCTTTTATATGGATTATTTTTTCTTGAAGTGGCTAAAAAGTGGGGGGACCGTCCCCCACCCAGAAAAAAGTAGGGGGGACCAGTCCCCTCCGTACCCCCCTAAAGTTACACCTATGCACCTTATGTCTTCAGTGCTGGTAAGAAAAGTTGTTTCTAGTGTGCAGATTCTGATTGGACAACCTGCGCATTAGCAGGAATTGCTATGGCAAGAATAAAAGGGGATAAAGCCAGTGGAACCTAAGGCTATGTTCACACGGCATAGTTGCGCTTTAATACGGTAATCCATCGTAATACGATCGTATTGTACGCGCGGGGAGATAAGTGACATAAGTAATGCATGTCTATGAGTTTGGCGGGCTGCCGGCCCCCTTGCACCTCAGGAGTAGATGCTGATCAGCGCGAGCTCCCGAGACCAAGGTGTACTGCGGTGCGTACTGTATGCGCCGCAATCCATCGTGTGAACTTAGCCTTACACTGGAAACGTTAGGTCAGTGTTTTCTGACCAGAGTACCACCGAAGTTCCTAGAAAAAAGCAGCAAGAATTATCACTTTCACAGTAGGGAAGGTAAACTGATTTCAGATTGCTCAAAAATGTCTTGAAAAGCAGTAAACATATCTGAGCCAAATTCGACCACTGGACATGGATTGTAGAAGTCTTTACCTAACCCTACACCAAAATTCTTTGAGACAGGTATAGCATTAGCAGTTTCCCCAGAGATGGAACATTTTCCTATACAATTACCATATAAGGTGGAAATTTTAAATAGGAATAAGAAGAAAAGCAGGGGGCACCATAAAAAGTATTTAGCTACAACACAGGGGGGCACATGTAAGAAAACTGTCTAGGTCTAAAACTCACTTTGTTGCCCATATCAACCAATCAGAGCGCCCCGCTCATTTCATATAGTGCTCTGGAAAAATAAGAAGGAGACTCTGATTGGTTGATATGGGCAACAAAGAGAGTTTTAGACCTAGACAGTTTTCATACATGTGGCCCAGGAAGTTTTTTTAAATTGAAAGTCATTATGTTTGCCTTATCTAACAGAGAGCATTTAAATTAAAGGGGATGTATCGCTTCATCAGATCGGCTGTTTTCTTGAAGCTTGATTCTCTCATTTCCTGAAATCCAGGGGAGTTTCTTCCCCTCCCAGCTGGGTGTTTCTTAACTGAAGGGGGATGACATCATCCTCCCTTCACTGTTCATGCTCGCTCCCGAGTCAGTGTGCTCTTCCTCCCTTCTCTGTCTGAGTCCACATGTCACTGTGTCCTCTCCCTATGCAGTCTTATTTTGTAAGAGTTGTTTACATATCACATGCCTGCATTCAGTCTAGACAGCCTTCTATGAACTCAGAGCACTGATCTCTTCTCCTCTCACAGCTGGAGGTTTGTTACAGTTGAATCCAGTCTTCTATGAAGACTGGATGAGCAGCACAGATCTCCCTGCTATGTTTACACACAGGAGCATTTAGGCACCGAGGCACAATTCTGCTGTTTTCTGATTGTAAAAACAGCTGCAGTATTAGTGTATTTCTTCTGGTTGTGCAGAGTGAAATGCTGCCGGCCCCTTATTCTGAGTGAGAGAGGCAGCCTAATGGTCCGTCTATGTTTACACTTAGCGACCGAGGCACAATTCTGCTGTTTTCTGATTGTAGAAACAGCTGCAGTGTTAGTGTGTTTCTTCTGGTTGTGCAGAGTGAAATGCTCCCGGCCCCTTATTCTGAGTGAGAGAGGCAGGAATGCACGCCAGACAGAATGTAAATTAGTAGAGCCATCAGCCAATGAAATGAAAGGAGGAGGAACAAGACCAGCACTTTGGAACAGTGTTTATAGAAACAGAAGATAAGGGATCCTGTGAAAACGAGACAGCTTTGCTAATGACAGCTTTGCTAATAATCAGGGTCCTCTCTCCCTCTGTCGTGCCAATTGTCATTATCCCTTATCACTGTACTCGTTTGATTTATGTAATGTATGTAACCCCCCGAATGTACAGCGCCCTGGATTCAATGGCGCTCTAAAATACTTAATAATAACAATAATAATAATAATAATAATAATAATGACATCCAATTGCAAAGTTGCTTGTTTTCACTGTCCCCTTATTCTGAAGACCATTTAATGAAATGATCCAACCCCTTTAATTAGTGGGAAAACCTTTTCAACTATGGAAATACAAATCCTTTTTCCAGTATAGTAAGGCAGACTCTTGCATTTGTTTGCTTTTCTATACAAATACATTCACTGTGGAAGCGTATACCCTTAGCTGTGGCTCAGAAATCTTGTTTGTCTCTTGGGCCCATTGCAAAGGGGACTCCAGCTGTTAAAAGCTGCAGATGCTAAAAGACTACAGGAATGTCATAGCATTACTCAAAAGTGACACCAGGGACAAAACCATATAACTGGAAGTTAACACCATGGTAAAACATGGTAAAAGATAAACCAGCTGCACATCCAGGGAATGTAAAAATAGATTAAAAAAACAAAAACTTTTTTATTATGTCTAATTTAAAATAAGAAACATAACAAGCATGATGCATACTTGGGGTATATTGTGTCTTCGAACACTGATGCATTTCAGACAATGAGTCCTTAGTCATAGGGCTACGACTAATGACTCATTGTCCGAAAAGTGTCAGCGTTCACAGACAAAATATACCCGAAGAGTGAAGTTGCATTGTGCTTGTTATATCCCTTACTGGATTTTTTTTTATCTACTTTTGCATCCCTGAATGTGCAGCTGGTTTATCTGTTTCTTGGTCCATTGGAAACTTTGGCTTAGCTCCACTGTGCTTCTTTTGGGGGTATCTAAAAAGGCCCGGGGTGAGCTGACACCATGTTACCTTTTATTGTTTAATACCATAATAAGATCCATATCATGCTTGGTGCCTTCTGTAGCTGTGTGAGCGAACATTTGCTTGGCACCTTCTGTAGCTGTGTGAGAGAACTTTTGTTTGGCAAGGCAGACAAATTCATTTACTTCAGTGCTACAAATTTCTCATAGTCTTTTCCCAAATAGTAAGTAATGACATAATGATTGCTGTATTGTTCTCTTTACAAGGATAGATACAATTATACTAAATTATGAGCAATACATAAAAGGAAAGTAGGGTTATATTTTTGTGCATTGAGGAGGGGAGGCCTTAATTGCTGATGATATTTGGTGTTTTGTGTGATATTTAATTCTCAGCCCGAGCCGCCCACAAAAAAAGGACCATCTCACCGCTGTGCTATCAGAGCTTACAGAAGGGAAGTAAGGAAAAGTTATTCCCATAAGGGAACCTTAAAATTTTTTTGAAAAAACCTTTTAAAAATTAAAAAAACCTATTTTTAGTTGCATGTTTTTTTGCCGTATGTGAAAAATAAAAATGTTTATGGTAGTGTCCTATTAAGGGCATATGAAGGGGCTTTCTTGTACAAAGCTAACCTTTCAAGATGTATGGAATGGAAAATTAAGTCTTTTTCTAAATACATTGGTCTTTTGATATTTCTTTAGTCAGGAGATCAGAGAGATTTGATCTGGTCTGAGTGCATAAAAGTTTCTCTGATTATCAGCCTGCTCTACCTTCCTGATTAGACAGAGAGCAGGAATGATGTACCATGGTCAGGGGGAGCAGGACTTTACTTAACAGTTAGTTTGTTTCAATACCCTTGGGGGCAGTCACAATGCTGATTTAGTGAATGCCAAAAGTGAATAAATCTGTCATCAAAGTAGAAGGGGGCTACTTTAATTCATCTAAAATATGAAATATATTTTGGTTGATTTAGCATTTTTTTGTTTATTATTTAATTTAATTTGTTTTCTTCCCTGGTTTTCATGTGTTAAATAGAAAAACATAGAATAAAATGGTGGGTTTTTCTCCTTTATCTGTTCTCTCTCTTTTGGGGGACAGTAGAATCTCGGCACGCGGAGCGCACGTTTTCGCCCGATTTCAACGAAAGCTGCGCCCCATGTATGTCGGCGCCCCAGGGCGCTCATAAAAGCGTTGTAAAAATCACTGCGCCCCGCCCGTGTGTGGGCGCAGAAGGGACTAAGGCGCAGAAGGGACTGCCCCCTCATGTATTCCGATTCGAGAAGGCTGGAAAAGAGCGAAAAATCTTTAAACATGTTAGTGAAAAAGCAAAAAGAGTTGTCTTTCAAATGAATGAATGAATAAGAAAAAAATCAAAGCTGTCTAAAATGAATAATGTAGTGAAAAAAGTGGATATTTAAAATTAAAGGGGAAAATTATAAGATTGCTCAAGAAATCAATACTCTTCAGCTCCGTGAGAATGGAGTATGAATCAAAAAAGTTTTTATACGCGTAAAAACATTTTTTGAAAAAGAGCTCAAACCCTTTTAAAAAAATACATAAATAAAATCACTTTCAAAAATCAAGAACGGGCAACTCAGGAAGTTGTATTGAAAATTGCCGGGGGAAAAACAGTATTCAAAAAATTTTAAGCTATTTCATTGGTCGGCATAAAACCGCCCAAAACGAATTTGGAGCAACAGTGAACCATTATAAAACCTATGGGGAAAGTATCGACCCAAACAAAGAAAGGCGGGGGGCAGTTCAAAAACAGTAAAAAAAGGCAGAAAAAAAGTGATTGGTTTGGCTAGCGGGGGGTTTGGGTTCCCGGCCAATCAGAGCGCGAGTTATTTTTCCCCTTGTAGTCTATGGACAAATTGGGGGACTGAAATCTCGCGCCGTGCGGCATGGAGTTTAGTAATAAATGTTTTTATTAAGTGTAAAAATTCCTGTAAAAGAGTAAAACCTTCTATAAAAATAAGAAATAAATATAACAACGCGTTTGTCGCCCTCCCCGGCGCTACATCGGGATTGGGGGTATTAGAAATTGCTGGGAAATACAGTAAATTTAAATTCGTAAACTGTTTCTATTTTGCAAAAAACCAGCCAATCAGAATGGAGCGACGGTGACCATTAAAACTTTGGAGAAGTATTGACCAATCAAATGAAAGGGGCAGTTCAAAATACAGTTTTAAAAAAGGGAGAAAAAAGCTGATTGGTTGAGTTAGCGGGGCTTGGCTATTCCGGCAATCAGAGTGCGAGCTCTTTGTCCCATTGTGTCAATGGGGATCGGGCAAGAAAAACTCGGCTCTCAGCGCCGTGCGGCATGGAGTATGATTAAAAAAATCGTTTTTATTAGGTCTCTGAAAAAGAGCTGAAACCTTCTATAAACATAAATCAATCAAATACCTAACAACGCGTTTGTCGCCGAGACCGGCGCTACATCAGGAATCGGGATATTGGAAACTGCTGGGAAATACAGTAATTCAAATTCTGTAAGCTGTTCTCATATTCGGCATAAACCAGCCAATCAGAATAGGAGCGACAGTGAACCATTATAAACTATGGAGAAGGGTTGACCAATCACATGAAAAGGCGGGACAGTTCAAAATACAATAAAAAAGGCAGAAAAGAGCTTATTTGTTGAGCCCAGGCGGCAGATATGAATCCACCATCAATATTTAGTGGGGTCTATTTTGAGTGTAGCAAGAAGGGCGCGATAGAAGGGCGCCCTAAAAATTATTACTGTCTATGTCTAGTACTGTGATTGGTTGGGGGGAAGAGGGGCTCGTCCTGCTTATCCAATCAGCGGGTGAGCTACCTTCTCATAGAGTTCTATGGGGAAGAGAAATGCAGAGCGAGCTCTGTTTGTGATTGGCTCAGTTAAAAGAGGCGTGGTTATTTGGGCCAATTGGAGGGGCGAGCGACGTCTTTAGGGTTTTCTAATGCAAGCTATGAAAAAACTGTATATGGCAGAAATCAAATGATTAGACTCACGAAGTTGTACCGATGTGTATATAAAATGATCAATAATATGGGGGTAACGAAAATAAAGAAATAAAAATTAACTCATGACCAATGCTGACCAATGAGAAGAGCTTAAAGAATTTGAATTACTGTATTTCCCGGCAATTCTCTATATCGCAATTCCTGATGTTGCGCCGGTCTCGGGATTGGATTGCATTATGTTTATAGAAGGCTATAGCTCTTTTTCAGAGAATATTGTCCACCTAATATAACCGATTTTATTAATCATACTCCATGCCGCACGGCGCTTAGAGCCGAGATTTCATTGCCCCGATCTCTCCATTGACTACAATGGGACAAAGTAGCTCGCACTCTGATTGGCCGGAATAGCCGAGCTCCTGCTGCTCAACCAATCAGCTCTTTTCTGCCTTTTTTACTGTATTTTGAACTGTCCCGCCTTTCATTTGATTGGTCAATACTTCTCCATAGGTTTTAATGGGTCACTGTCGCTCCTATTCTGATTGGCCGGGATAGCCAAGCCCCCGCTAGCTCAACCAATCAGCTCTTTTCTGCCTTATTTACTGTATTTTGAAATGTCCCACCTTTTCATGTGATTGGTTCAATACTTTTTCCATAAAGGGTTTAATGGGTAAAATGTCACTCGTATTCTGATTTGCTGGTTTCTGCCGACCAATGAGAAGAGCTTACAGAATTTGAATTACTGTATTTCCCGGCAATTTCCAAGATCCTAATTCCTGATGTAGCGCCGTTCTTGATTTTTGGAAAGTTACTTTATTTATGTATTTTTTTTTAGAAGGTTTGAGCTCTCTTTCTGATAATGTTTTACACGTAATAAAAACGTTTTTTTTTATTCATACTCCATGCCGCATGGAGTTGGGAGCCGAGATTTCTTTTGCGATCTTCTATATGTTTCCTCTCATGTTACGTTCTCACTCCACTTCGCCTCCTCTGGCTCATTTAGACCAGAATCAACTAGGTCTGCCTGTCGGAGCTGCAATGCGCCGCACTTCGCCGAGCCGCGTTCATACATGCCTCGGAGTATTCGAATGTGCTGCGTCCCAGCCCAGAACGCCCACACCGCACCCATTGCACGCCCCTTCATGTTAGGCGCATCCGAAAGTGGGGTAGGTTGCCCCCAAAAAGATCGCTGCGTCCGATAGGGGATTCGGATCGGTGAGGCGCTGTTTTTGCCAGAAAACGGGCGCAACTACCGATCATACATGTCGCCCTTTGTGTCTGTCTCTGTCTCTATACTTGGAAACAAAGTTTATGGAAGGTTGCTTAAAGGGGTTTTCTCACTACAGACTTTTGCAGGCATCTTGTGTCTTCCCTCACTGAAAACTGGTGATGTTATCACACCCCCTCCCTCCTTAGTCATCATCATTATCATTTTGTGTGAGGTGAGGAGAGGATGTCACCCCCTCCCAGAGCTTTGGAAGGGTAGTTCTTTATCCCGCAGAGCTGTCACCCCCCTCGACAAGTTCCCTTTAACCGAACACTGCATTGGGGTAATAGTTATACATACAGCCTGAAATGGAAAGTAATTGAGAAATGCAAAAATGCCCGACTGTGATAAAGGGTGGTTTGTGGGTGTGTTAAATCTACGACTCCGTTATTGCCTGATCCTTTACTGGCTGTAAAATGTGAGGAAGCATAGAGAGCTTGGGGAGCCTTTTTTACACAGTCAGGAGAGTAGGGGCAGCAATGAGAACCCTAGAAGAGCTAGCAAGAAATCTCACCAATCTTGAACAGGGGTTGTTCCCCCCCAGGGATGAACTAAAAACCAGGCAGCCAATCACCGCAAAAGGGGGGTGGTCCCCACTTAGGGAGCAGTTTTAAAACAACAGATTAGCAATTTGCTATACTAAAATATTTAGGTAATACAAACCAAATTGCAAAAGTTCTTATTTTTACTGTCCCCATCATTACAGTTATGATTTTATTATGTTCAATAAAATGTAAATGCTAGCGTTATGAAATATGTCTAATACAATATGACCTGCACTTGACATTGTTCATAATTGCTGTCTTTCTGTTTTCTGGTTTTATGATGTTAATAACATTGTACATGTGGATATGCTTTATTTTAGAATGAAGGGGAATCTGTCCTTTCACTGCTGTACTTCCCACCAATGTGTGTAAACTGGCAAAATTATATTTTATGTAAACCACCTTTGTTGTGACCATTGAAAATCAAGTAATGCTTATCTGAGGCTAAGACTTTTTTTCGACAATTAAGTCTAGGGTTAAAAACCAAACCCGGCAATATCTGCAAAGGGGTTTTTTTTTTCCCCCTGTTTGTATGGGTTTATTGTATACTCCGTCCTCCCCAAAAAATAAAGATGGGTTTAAATAGTTCCTAAAAAAAAAAAAAATATATCCTTTTTGTGTGAGATAGAAAAACTAGGTTGTGTTCCCCATTGGGGACATGGACTAATGTAAGTAAGGACAATCTTTGTCCAGAGCTGCAGAATATGTTAACCCTTTTA
>JAODAL010012179.1:0-96523 GCA_025379985.1 Phyllomedusa bahiana | reverse complement strand
TAACCACAGTTTTTAGGAGACTATGGTTTTTCCGCTCATTCCTGCTCGGCGAATATGCCGGGGGGGGGGGAAAAGTGCATGTCAAATTTATTTACGGGGTAGCGATGGGAAAAATGAATGTCTATGGGGCCGGCGAGATGCTTGCCCACCCTCCCCCCCCCACCCCCATTGCACGGCAGACGGCAATAAGCCGTGTGAACCGGCCCATAGGGTTATATGATGGAGGAGAGGAGCTGGGCCCTGACAGGTTCCCTTTTACAGCATGCATCTGGCAATTAAACAGAAAAGGGCTCATTGACTAATATAGAAGAGTATGGTGGGCCTGTTCTGTGACTAGTGCAGATGTCACTGTGCAGGGAAGGTGTAAACATAAACTATCTCTTTCACTTATTGTGAATGGTGTGATATTTCCAGAAAACTATGTTTAACACAAAAAACCTTACATTTATAAAATGGATCATTTTCAGATGCCAAATTCTGTTAGACTATGTCTACTCTGCAAAACTTCTGGATATCCGGGTGCCGTTCCCAAACGAGGCTTGCACCGCATAGACTCCACGCCCAATTCAGTAAAAATTGCAGCTTTATTCTAACATTTAAAAAGCACAGCAATGCACAAACACATAGCACGGGAAGACTGCAGCCAACCGACGCGTTTACCAGCTACTGCTCACAGCAAGTGAGCAAGAGCAGTAGCTTGAAACTAAAGAACCTCCTGCTGTCTACACTGAGCTTCTTTTTTCTGCTCGTTTTTTTATTGGTCGTCTTTTGCAACATGTTCTAAAAAACACCAGAGCCGGGCAGAAAATTTACTACAGGAATCTATGGAACGCGCCGGACGTCTTTTGGCACGTTTTTTCAATGAAAACCTATCCAGGAGACACAAGTTCCACCTATAGTGGGTGTTAATAAGGGTTATACCTTATTAAATCTGCATACAAGTCTCTGATGTGTCCTTGTTCGTACCATTCATACTTTGGTTGCTAACGATTTTTGCGCAATTCATCTTTTTTTTTGCTTAAAATACTTTTTTTTACGGATTTTGTCATTAGAATCTGTTTTTTTACACATTTTGTCGCTAAAATCCTTTACTTTACAGATTTTGGTGCTAATAAAGTTATCTCACTTCTGACACTAAAACTACTTTTTTTATGGATCTTGGCGCTAAAATCCTTTTCTTTACAGATTTTGGTGCTAATAAAGTTATCTCACTTGTGACGCTAAATTAATTTTTTTTCACGGATTTTGGCTCTTCTAAAGTTACCTTGCTTTTGTCACTAAAACTACTGTTTTTTACGTATTTTGTCACTAAAAATATGTTTTTTTACAGGTTTTGCTGCTAAATTAGGTTTTTTCACGGATTTTATAGCTAAAGTACTATTTTTACGTATTTTGCCGCTAAAGTCTATTTTTTACGGATTTTGGTGTTAAAATCTGTAAAAATAAATTTTTTTTGCGCCAAAAGCGAAATAAGTGTGTTAGGGCCAAAATCTGTAAAAGCGTATTTTAGCACCAAAATCCATAAAAACTGTATTTTTGGTGACAGAAGCGAGATAACTTTATAAGTAGCAAAATCTGTAAAAATACGGATTTTAGCACCAAAATCCATAAAAAATGGACTTAAGGGCCAAAATCCGTAAAAAAACGTATTTTTGGCGACAAAAGCAGAATAACATTAATAGCGCCAAAATCCGTAAAACGACTACAAGATGACATAAATGCAATAATGTGCTTTCCTTCCCCTTTAGTAGGACGGAGTTACATCCAATGGCTTAATTTATGCAGACATTAAAAAACAGACTAGAAGACAAGCAAAAAAGCGTGTAAAAAAAGCACCAAAAAATGCAAATCGCGGCAAAAAACATCCATTTTTCAGCTGCTTTTGACAGGCAGTGGACAGAAAACTGAGTTTTATGAACCTTTTTAGTAATTCGTTTTCAGGTCATTTTGTGTCCACTGCAGGGTAGACAGAGCCCAAAATCTGACCTGAGGTAAACCCTCTGGATTGCTAATGACATGTATTTGAGAAAAGTCTTATAATTTCATCTACTATCGATTTGTGTGTGTTTGTGTGGAGGTGATAGGTGCTTTTTAAAGGCAATGATGTAGCTAAACGTGTTTCAAAGGCAACAACCACATCTGGACCTTTATAGCTTGGAGGGCCCACAGGTTCCTCTGCCCTGTTAGAAGACACTGGTGTCATAAATAGCACATGGTGTGTCGGGGACGCGGATAAAATTTTGTATTAGGGCCAGGAAGCACCTTTTATTTAAGGGAATGACACACAAGGGGTTAACAATAAAAGCTGCCGAGCATTTTACATCAAACATTTCGTTTCAGCCGGATTGTTTTTTTACCTTTCCTTTGGCAATTATGAAGAACGTGTTGCCCTCTTCCCCTTCTCTGATGATATAATCCCCTTTGTCGTAAAAGTCCTGTAGAATAGAAACGATAAGGTTTAATTCAAAGAAATACAATCAGGAGAAATGTGTGTGGGTGATAATCAGGGCAACAAAAGTTCTGCTTGCTTCGGTGTGATTATGTTGGAGACCTTTTGCCCTAGACTGTCCAGCTTCACGGATCTCCACAATAGTCTCATGATAGCAGGCTTGGTGCAAGCACCTCCGGCAATCAGCTCACGTAATTATGCTGATTGCAGTTCTCACCTAATTCCTCACTCTTGTTTTTGAAAAATAATGTATTTTAAAGATAAAAAAATGAAAAGACTTTGAGGATTAATTGCTTGAACATCTAGATTGAACAGCCACCACCTTATGGATGCAGCAATGTTTCATGTTCCATTGACAAAGCCATATGAGGGTCTATGGGTTTTTTAGTGAAACTCGCTGTATTTTCAGTGGTACCATTTAAGGGCCGTTCACACGGCTTATTTTGGGCACGTATTGCAGCCGTATTGTGCACCGTGCTGCGCTGCAATATGGCTGGAATCCGTGCCAGCCATTACGGTAATGCACAGTTCTCATAGAGAACTGTGGATTCCGTCTCCCCTACCAGCTCGGCGAATCCGCCGGGCGGGGAGAAAGTGACATGCACATTATCCCAGCGGGATACGCGCCGTGGATAATGAAAGTCTATGGGGCCGGCGGGCAGCACCCCCGCCCCTTATTCAAGCTGTATTGCGGGCGGAATCCGTCCCGCAATTATGGCTTGAATAAGCCGTGTGAACCGTCCCTTACTGTACTGTATAGTGTATGTGAAAGCAAAATGAAATTATTTATGGGACGGAATGGACATATTTGGGGATTTGATGTCATGGAGTTCACTACATAAATGACACGGTAACTTCACTATCATTCAGACAATACCAAACCTAGTAGTGCATCGCAACAAATTAGGATATCATTGAAAAGTTAATTTATGTCAAATCAAATAGAGAAGCCCATGTATTGTACGATTGATTCCACACAAAGTGATATATTGCAAGCGTTTATTTCTTACAGCCCATGAAAACCCCGAAATTAAGTCATTCAGAGAATTATAATAGTGTACAGTATAACACCAACTGAAATAAATGACTTGTAATACAGAAATGTTGGTCCCCGGGAAGGTCTGTACAATATATACACTCAATACTTTGTCAGGGCTCAGATGCTGCATCAATGTGGCATGGAGACCCAGGGGGCTTTGCTAGTGCCCTTCAGCTCAGCTGTATTGTAGGGTCTGGTGTCTCTCCTCTAAGATTCTTTGTGGGGATTAGGTCAGGCGAGTTTGCTGGTCAATAAAGCACAGCGATACCATGGTAATTAACAGATGCCAGGTCTTGCTGGAAAGTGAAATCAGCATCTCCATAAGGGTATGTTTTTCACGCATTTCTTGGCCCATTTTTTTTTTTTTGTAGTAATGCATAGCATTAACTGATGTGTATTTCTGCAAAAAAACCTTTCAAGGGAACCTGTCAGGTGGTTTGTGCTGCCCTATCTAAGAACAGGATGTAATAGAAGGAGTGAAGCTGAGCTCTGTGATACATAGGGTTTTATGATTGATGCTAAATCTCTGAGTAAAAAGCAGCAAAGATCTGTGAAGGTGAAACTGAAAGTGCTGCTGACCACATTCACATACAGTAATTGATAGTTTGCTCTGCATACACACTGATGCAGGGAAAGCTGTCAATCACTGTTTGTGGGCACAGTTAGCAGGACTCCTATTATCACTTAAGGAGTCCAGTCAGGATTTACTCTGCTTTTTACTCAGAAAAACTGCTCCAAATCATATAATCCTATATATCACAGAGCTCAGCTTCTCTCCTCTATCATATAACCCTATATATCACAGAGCTCAGCTTCTCTCCTGTATCATATACCTTACATATCAAGAGTCAGCTTCTCTCCTCTATCTATAACCTTATATATTCACAGAGCTCAGCTCCTCTCTATATCATTATAACCCTATATATCACAGAGCTCAGCTTTCTCTCCTCTATCATATAACCCTATATATCACAGACTCAGCTTCTCTCCTCTAACATATAATCCTATATATCACAGAGCTCAGCTCTTCTTTTCTCCTCTATCATATAACCCTATATATCACAGAGCTCAGCTTCTCTCCTCTATCATATAACCCAATCTATCACTGAGATCCGCTCTTCTCTCAGATAGAGTGGCATAAACCACCTGACTGTAGAGTGTACAAGAGGCTGCTGATAGGTCTTTGGCTTTGTGTTCTTTTTTTCTTTCTATGGTAACGAATGTTACATCACATGAAAGCCTAATGTGTCTACATATATTTTTTCAAAATTTTTTGTTTGATGTAGCTTATGGCCACAGTGATCTCTAGGCATGCGGGGAAAGAAAATGGTGGCGTCTAAGCGACATTCACAGCAGCAAACGAGAGCAGAGGAGGGGGTAAATCTTGGTTTTCTACAAGGAAAGTCTGCAAAGTATATTCATGTGTGATAGGATGCAGACAGTTGGGGATTTATGCCACTTCATATTCTACAGTTAACTGGGTTTTCCAAATTTTAAATGGGGCCACTTCAGCACCGTACTGATGAGAACGTCCTGACGACGAAAGTGTGTTGTTCCGGAATCGCGATGCTGTCATAACCTCATACTGGAGACTCGGTAATAGTCAGCTAAGGAATTGCAAGAACGACATGGGAGATTTCTCGTGAATATGATGAGCATTTACGTTGATATAGGCAATTACAATAAATATCATAGTCTATAATAATTAATCCGCCGATGACCATTAAGTCTATGGGAGAGGAACAACCCCGTCATTCTTACAACCCAAACAGGATTGGAGAAGGCTGGAATTAACATCCACAACAGTCCAAATGGATACGGGCTACATCTTAGCAATTCCACGTAGGTTATAAAAGCCACAGAAAAAAAATCACAGACCATTCACTATCCCTGTCTTGTACCAAACAGCCTGACCTTAAACCTGCATCACCCACAAATTAAAAAGTGCCAGAAGGCAGTATGAATTTTGAACCATCATTTTACTTGAACGGGAACATTTGACATCCCTGTTCCTGGAACGCAGCATATGCCCCAAACCTGCATGACCCCCAGGATTAAAAAGTGCCGGAAAAAGGAGTCCTTCACCACCCTTTTAGTTGAACTGGACATTAACTATATCTTCCTGTACCGCATTAATGACCCATTAAAACCTGTCTGACCCACAAATTAAAAGTGCCGTAAAAAGGAATCTTTGTAACCACCATTTTAGATGAACTGGACATCTTGACTATCCTGTCCTGGTCACAGCATGAGCCCCAAACTCTGCATGAACCCCCAAGATTAAAAAGTGCCGCCAGGAAAAAGAAGTCTTTCAACCACCATTTTAGTTTTACTGGACATAGACTATACCTGTTCCCCCTGGGCCACAGCATGAGCCCCAACCTGCCTTGACCCCAGATTGAAAAAAGTGCCTGAAAAAGGAGTCTTTCCCAACCACCATTTTAGTTCACTGGACATTGGACTATACCTTCCCTGTACCACACATGTGACTCTTAAACCTGTTTGATCCACAGATCACAAAGAGGCACTATGCTATTTTGTACAGTGACTCTCATTAGTAATTTTTGGTAACTGACATTGTTTACAGAATTTTATTTAGGGAAGTTTATTTAAAGTTTATAACATTATTTCATTTTACTTTTTTTTCAGTGTGATAACAGACAACATACACCCCTCCCTCAAGTTTTTAAAGGTATTATTTTATCACTGTTAGATGTGTTTTAATTCGTCCCACACCCCATAAGTAATAAAAATTTCCTAATGACTCCCAAAACACTTCTTAATTGAGAAGACATTTGCCCTCCTGGCCTTCAGGAGGTGATTCAGGCCATCAATCACTGGTTTCATTTTTCCTCCAAACCTTTCTTCAGTGATTTACGGAAAGACTCCCCTGGAGACCAAATGAATGCGACCCCATAGTGACACCAGCCCCAAAAAAATTTTAAGCCTCAAATTTGTGTGTCCCAGCCATGGCCCTTTATTGACTCTCTTAACCTCACAGAAATCACCATTTTTTCAAAATCTGATTTTTTAGAGAAATTTAAAGCTTCCTGACTCGCTTGCCTTTAACGGTGAGAGCCAGTGCTGCCAGTCAGCCCATCTTGTGTACACGGAGGTCCCGCCTGCCAGGGCCAGACTTACTGTGGGGTGCGGTGAGAGCCAAGGCTAGCGTCTGTCATCGAGTAACACAAGGTCTCAGCATGCCAGGTCCAGACTTACAGTGGGTGCGGTGAGAGCCCACGCTAGCGTCTGCATCTATTTAACACCAGGTTCAGCTGCCAGGGCCGTGAGTTACAGTGGGTGCGGTGAAGAACCCAATGGCTGGCGTCCGTCATCTATTACACGGTAAAAATGCCCTTTTACGCAGCAAGGGGGGGGGACGAAAACAGTCATGCTGAACGAGTGCGGAGAGTGAATTAGACCTCCAGCCTTCCCTCATACACATCCAGACCCAGGTTACCACTTGCCCTTGCCGTATGAGTGCGGACCAATTGAGCATCACTTGGAAATACTGGTGGTTACCGCTTCTGTTCCACCCAGGTGCCCTTTTTCTTGGCATTCTTTTTCTCATTTTACCACAATGGCTGGAGAAAATTGTATCTGTTCTTTGTTCTCTGTCCGTGCTACCATACTCTATGTCCTCTGAAATAACCTACATCTGGTCCAAGTCTTCCTGGTACCTCCTTGTACAATTCAAGCAAATATTTAACCAGCTATTTTGTACATGCAATGTTTTTTTTAGTATTTAATCTTCTAGAAAACACATTTTTAAAAATAAGGAATGGAATCCCACCAATGTCTATTTGTTTTCTCTATTTTAATTGTATTAAATGGGTTAACTCAATACAGGATTGCTAGCTATGTTAAAGAGCTGGCAGAAAAACAAAGTCATTTTGGCAATAAGTATCCATTAACAAATTCTAACAGTGTCCCTACCTATTCCTGCTTTCTGACAGCACCAACACCCTATGAGCTACACCTTGACAATTGTGAAGAACAAATGTCTGTAAGAAACCACATTTTTACAATAGGACCTGTTATCTAAGCTGCATTTCACCCGAAAAATGCCCCCAAAAAATTCAAAACATGACCCATGAGCCACTTTTGACAATTGGTGAAGAACAAATGTCTGTATAGCACAACATTTTTTATTATGAAAGACCTGTAGTAAAATAGCTGCATTCACGCAAAATGCCCCCAAAAATTCAAAGCATGACCCTTTGAGCCACTTTTGACAATGTGAAGGAACAAAATTGTCTGTTAGCAAACAACAGTTTATGATTAGGACCCATAGTGGTTTGCTGCATTTCAAAGCGCTCAATGACCCCAAAATTAAATAAAAATGACTTCTCAGCCACGTTAAAATTATGAGGTAAAAATTGCCACTTCGAAGGCAACAATTCTGTTCCAAGGACACCAGATTACAGCTGTATCTTACAGAGCTAAACATGACCCCAAAAAATTATAAATATTGACTATCTCACCACTAATTCAAATATTGTTAGGGAGAAATGCCACTTAGAAGCCACATTTTCTGTTCCAAAGTATCATAATTATACTATATCTCACACAAAAAGACCTGCACAACCATTGACAATGCGAAAACTTCTAATATAAATGAGTAAATGGAAATACGGTGTTGGTCCATGAAACCTGCTGTCCTTTTACAGTCTCCTAACAGCAAAACCAACAAAATGAACCTGTTGGGAACCAGCAAATAACAAATTGCAGTAAGAAATGATCAATTTTAAAAAAAAGATATCCAAGAGACATTTTCAGTTTGAAGTAGGGAATGTGAAGTAACCGGGCCAACTAATCGGTGACCTCGGCAATTGGGGCCACAAATATCAGAGATCCATGCCTGATTCCAACTTGGAAAGTCACTGATTCCCACATTATCTGTGCAACCCGGATGCGTTTGTCTATAATGACTCCCCAGGCTGTGCTGAAGGTCTGCTCATATATGACGCTGGCTGCAGGGCATGAAAAACCCTCAATGCGTGGCGAGCGAGGCTCGGCCATTCGTCCAGTTTGGATACCCAAAGTCTATTGGGTCCCGGAACACAACAGTAAAACATCGGTGTTGAGACCAGAAAGTCGTGCACCATGATCTTAAGCTGGTCCTGTGTGTTGATGTGTGGCACTGCATGCATGCATTGGAGAGGTGTATATAAAGGATTGCCAGAGTCACCCATTAGGCTTCTGCCACTTGCCTCTCTGCTGACTGCCGCTACGGCTACTTGGCCTCTACTGCTGTCACGTCACTGATGTTGTACCACCGTGACATGTTGAGAAACGTGAAGCAGACGCAACAATGTCTCCAGTTTTGATCAAACAGCAACGGCTCCATTTCCTGCATATTTACTCTCTATTTTGGTGGGTTGGAAGGAGAAATCTGAGTTTTTGTTTTTGTACTCCCCTGGGATCCAGGAGTGGCTGGCCACCCATAACTGATGGTTCACTTTTGATGTGGCCTTAATGCGTGGATCATGGTTGAGGAAATGGAGCATCCAAGCACTCATGTGTGAGAGATGGAGCCCTTGATTTCCCAAGCCTCTGGGTCGAGGGCACTAGCAACTGATCTTCCTCATCTTCCTCCTCCGCCTCAATTCGCGCGCCAACCTCTGTGTCCAAGGCAGGGACGTCGTAACGTCGGTGTCTAGGAATACCTCCTCCTCCTCCGCTTCCTTTTCCTCCGGCAACAGCGTTATAACCGCCCTGACTTGCCTCAGAAGAATGCACCCTGAGAGCTGATGCGCCGCCTTGTACTAGCCCTGGACCCCGAACCTCTGCTAATTAAGAACCGATAAAATTTGAGAAACTGTCGGCCTTGTGGATTTGATGGAGAGATAAGGCTCCGTGTCCGCATCTGTGTCGTCTCCTCTTCCAACGTCTGCGTGACCGGTTGTTTCAAGAGTGTCCAACGATCGTTCTTTTCGCAGAACGTAGATCACCACAATGCACATGCTACAAGGCAATTGTCCCACTGACCATTTTTGGTGGCTTCGGTCAAAACTAGCAAGGATAGTGGTGCAGAGCTCTTTCAACCGCCCTCCTCCTCGCGGTGGCTCAACACACCCCGAGGTCCGACCGCTGCTTTGTCAGGCCACTGTGACGACTCGTACTGCGAATGGCATTGCACTGCTCCCACAATAGCTGGAGCATGGTGGTAGGGTGGAATTTCCAGCGGTTTGCAACTTCAACAAATGAGAACGGTGACGGGGAGGCCGAGCTGACGCTGCGCAACACGCAGCCAGTCGGGACGAAGCAGGGTGCGCAACGGTGGAATTGCGAACTCATGACTTCGAGGCCTTCCTCAGCAGGCAGTCCAACACGTACTCCTTAGAATTTCAGGACGACATGGTTTCATACATGTGCTCTGGCAAGGGATGTGCTCCAGCCTACCGATCTTATAAGGGCGGCCAGCTGATTCCGCCCGTTATCGCACACCGCCTTGCCTGGCACAAGGTTCTGTCACCCATCCACGCTCGTGGGTACTCGTTCGGAGAGCCGTCCACAGCTCCTGACCTGTTGTGTGACGGTCTCCAGACAGATTAATTTTTCACTCGGCCTGGTTTCTTCTTCTGGCACGTGATCCACCAATAGGACTTGGGGAAAAGACC
This sequence comes from Phyllomedusa bahiana, assembly GCA_025379985.1. NCBI lineage: Eukaryota > Metazoa > Chordata > Amphibia > Anura > Hylidae > Phyllomedusa > Phyllomedusa bahiana. The sequence goes on along the minus strand of JAODAL010012179.1, from coordinate 86,412 downwards.
CTGCACCATCCCTGCAGTTTGAAGAGCGAGCGCCGGAGCCTGAAGCCACCGTCACGCCCAGCAACATCCACCCAGCTCACCCAGTTGAGGCTTCCACAGAGATATAGCGGGGCCTTGTGCCGTGCTTACTAGTCCATGTGGTCGGTGTCAATGGACTTTTCTGGACACAGATGCAGCACAACGCGTTTGAAATTTTAATGACAACATGGCTCCAGGGCAAGGGACGGCTCTTTTCCTGGCAAAGAAAGAGCCCTGCTCGGCATCTGGTTTTGGGGCAGGCAAGTGGCCCATGACGTGCGCGGAACCAACGTGTCCCACCAGAAACGGAAAGGCAACATTCCAAGGCCAAAAGCCTGGCTATGCCGACATACAGCCTTGTGCTATTGGATGTTTGGGTAAAGTGTTTCTTTCCCGGCTCCCCAACCTGGAAGACAGAGGCTGGCTGCTAGCCAGCCGCTGTACGGCGTGCAGGTCGTCAAACTGGCAGGAGGAGAAGGGGTAAGGATGGTGTCCCTCTCTGGTGGTGCTGGTGGTACATTCGGAGCGACGGTGGAGGCTGAAGCGGCAGGCTGAGACCCTGATCATGACTCTGTAAACATGGCAAGCTGAGGAACGCTTGGGTGGTGGCGGAGGAGGCGGCGGGAGGCAAGGGTGTGACAGTGGAATTGGAAGCCCGGGCATCGGTCTGGCCTTGTTTGGCCAAGGGTTGCCTCCTATTTCAATCTCATGCATTCGCTAGCATGTGTACTAGACATGTTTGTTGGTGGTTACACACCTAAGGATTCTTGCCTCTACTTATTGATGCGTTTACGCAAAGGCTGCATATGTCAGCGCTGCGGTGAATCAGAGGCTGCTCAAAGAAGCCCAGGCTTTGAGAGTCCTGGACCTTTTTGTGGCGAAAGCGAGGCGCGGGGTGTCCGCTGACCATGGCTGGCGAATCATATCAGTGACTTCATGCGACCGCACCTCACCCTTTTGAGACCGGGACCCGTACTGACACTACCCCATCGTCTCCACCTCGCCCCAGTGAAGAAGCGCTCGCAAGCAAATTCTGCTGAAAAGACAGTAGGTAATCCGCAATGTCCGTCATCATCATCATCCACACAGGATGACTTCGTCGTCCTGACATTCTGCACCAGAGCTGCTGGCTACAAGCAAGAGGGACTGCAAGGCGTATGTTGCCGCCGACCGCCCGGGATTTTTTCCCATTTACACCCCGCGTCCTTCTCCTACCTCTGATGGCATCAGTAACTGAGGCATCAGAGCAGAGAAAAATCCTCCCTCTTTTGGGCCTCTATGTGTTCTTTTAACATGCCTTCTGACCCCCCACCGCATTTTGTCATCAAAGGAGGTCTTCAAAATGGACTATCCACAGTGGTGGGTACACGAGTTTACATGGGGGTTTGTCTTCGCTTCATATTGGAGGATGCTGATGATGCTGATGACACATTTGGTGGGGCCGTTACTGGAGGACAGGAGGATAAGACTGCTGGATGACCCAGCGATGACAGGCCTGACGGTCCTGCATCCGACAATCCCCGAGGCTTCCGTGTTGTCGCCAAGCACTGGAAGGAGCACCTTCTCTCGTATCCTCTACCTCCATTGCCTAACCCCCCCTCTTTGCTTCGCTTACCACCTCATGTTGCTCCATGTTCAGAAAGATAAAATGTGAGAGGGTATGGAAGAAGTTTTTGGAAAGTCTCTTTAGTTAAAACGACGGCAAATCCACCAGCTATTCTCAAAATCTCTCAAATCAAAACAAAATTGCTGTATGAAATTTAACTGCAGTGCACTATCAACAAAGCTGGCCCTTTTGGGTGCCAAAGTGAAAAACCACGTATCAGAAATGTATACGGATAATAAAAGGTATTTTTGCACCTCATCAATACACCTAGGGACTGACAAAAATTGCTGAGGAATTCCAAATTATAAAAACAGCAAGTACCGTCAATCAACAAAGCTGGACTGTGGCAAAAGTTTGAGAAAAAACCCGTGTCCCTGACATGAATAAAGTAATAATAAAGTATTTTGGCACCTATCAATCACCCGGGTGCGAACTACAAAAATGCTGGATTCAAATTTAACTGCAAGGGGAGCACTATCAACAAACTGGCCGGCGCTAAAGTTGGAAAAACACTATCTGAAATGTATACGTATAATAAATGTAATATTGGCACTCTATCAACCTAGTGGATGACTAACAAAAATTGCTGAGGATTCAAATTAAACTGCAAGGATGGATATATCAACACAGCTGGACAGGGCAAAAGTGAAAAAGTAACACCTATCTGCAATGTATACTGATAATAAAAGATAAGAGTTTTGCACCTAACTACATACACCTGCAGTTACAAGAAAAGATCTGTATCCTAATATAAGTCAGTGCTGCCCCAATATCCAATAATATTTTTCAACAGAACCGTTAATAATGACACCTACTTTCAATGCAATGTCTACACTAAGTCTGGGGCACAATATCCAGTATTCTTTAATCCCCATCCCACATAGGGAGTTATGGATACGCCCTAGCGGAAGTGCCTTCCTCCGCAAATGGACGTAATCATACTCCCTTGGAGATCGCGTGGGCTTGTGGGCCGAGCCACGCGCGATCGCAACCAATGTGGGGACCGAGCGTAAATTACGCTGGCCGATGCCGTATCCACCCCCCTGGCGAGGAGTGAGCTTCCGAGCCGCTGGTGATTACCGCTATACATGACTTTTGAATATATGGATGGAACCCGCTCCTAACTAGTACCCAGATTAACACCCAAGATAATGCACAAACACATTCTCCTTTGGTGTCAAAGTGGCCACAAGCTTTATTCAAACCATATAAAGGTAACAAACACACCCATGGAAAGGAGTCAGAGTAGGAGTGCTAACAATTGTGTGATATTCCCATCTGTCTGACATGCCAGCCACACCGGCCAGACACAAATAAAGGTGCGGCCCCTCTGGCTGCCATTCTAGCAGAGCCAGTAACACATAGGGGCCACTGACCCTATGACGATCCTCACTCCTGATTTAACCACCGAAGCCCGCCCCTGGATGCCATTATCATTATACCATCCTTAAGCTGGCCACTTCCAAAGCTGCAGCCTCTTCACATACCATAGATTTTAACACCTCTATTAGTTTAAAATTAGTCCCCCACCATAAACATTGACCTGCAATCTTCCACCTGACTCCTTAACCCGCAACAAAAAGCTGTCGACAGGTTATAATAACCACGCTTTCATGATATATGATAGTTTTTTTTTTTTTTTTTTTTTTTTATTATTATTTTAATTTTCATGTTTTTCATTTTTTTTTTTTGTTATTTTTTGTTTTTGACCAATCAATTAAATCACAATTCCCAGACTCACTAGTAGTCATCCTACAGCACTCAGGAGAGGAAAAACCCCCTGTGGAGGAAACCACGAGGGAACGCATGGCTGAAGGAACGCCCTTCCCTTGGCATAAACGGATAATGCCAACAACAAGAGCTCATCAGTACATATAATAACTGTGTTTTTTGAAACCCAGGTAATATTAATAAAGTCAATATAAAACCATACAAAAATACATTCATCACTGTACATATCATAGCTGACGACAAGCTACAGAGCATACCATTAAAAAGGGGCGGGTGGGAGGGACATCTTATCCTGCTTCTTGGTGAAGAAAGAGGAAAGTAGGAAGAGAAGACGGAACTTTATATCTACACCTAAACCCCACCCTCCTCACAGTAAACTCTTTCCCCATCCACAACTCCTCCCTCTCATGATCACAACCCCCCCCTGCTCATTCCTATAAACGACACAGCAGGAGGCTTTAGCACAATGCAGGGGACACAAGCAGCCCTCTCAAAACCAACAACCCCTTTCTCAAAGTTACTTACAAAAAAATATACTATGCATACACTGAAACCGATGCAGCTTACATTACCTAAACGATACAGCCAAAACTTCCCAACTCTACTGGAGCTTCTAGGTTATCCCCTCCCAAAGTCATGGATCCCCTTACGCTTAGGGCTTCGGGTGGAGGATCGTTTACCCGCTAAGGCCTGTTCAGGGCTGCGATAATACCGCCGCAGGCAGGAGATGAGCTCCTCCTGCCTGCTCCCGCGGCTGCCGCACTGTAGTGCGGCACCGATCCCCCTGTCTGATGATCCCGGGAAGTGGCGGGGTCATCTGTGACGTCCCATGCCCCGCAATGCGCTTGTGGGCCATGGTGACAGGCAGTGTCATGGCGACCAGTACACAGTACTGATACTGTGCACGGTCTGCCAATTCTAACAAGCAATCTGATGATTGCTGTTAGAAGACAAAAGTGAAAAAAAAGTGGAAAGAAAGTAAAATAAATGTCAAAAAGTGAAAAAAAAAAGTCAAAACACAAACAACAAAATAAAATAAAAACACGTACACCGCCCGTTTCCCCTTTTACAAACGCCCAATCGCCCCAAAAAGATTCAATTAAATAAATTATAGTAATCATATTTGGTATCGCCGCAATGAAGTAACGACCCACCCAATTAAATCTGTAATGTTAATTAACCCGTACGATGTGAACGCCGTAAAAAAACAAAACAAAAAAACAGTCAAGAATTGCGTTTTTGTACATCCTGCAGCACATAAAATTGAATAAAAAGCGATCAAAAACTCAATATAGACGCCAAATTTGTACCAATTAAAACTTCAGTTCATCCCGTAAAACAAAAGTCCATTACAGTCTCTGTATACACGGAAAAAAATAAAGAGTTTATAGGCTCTCAGCAAAGACAGCGCTGCATAAATAGTTACACATAAAAACACTTTTTTTTTTTTTAAAGTGCTACAAATACTTAAAAAATATTTATAAATAGGGTATCGCCCATACTCGTATCGACCCAAGAGTGTAAGCGAAACTGGTCATAGATACTGCACGGGTGAGCGCTTGTTTAAAAATAAAAAAAACACTACTAGGAGGATTGAAGTATATTCTTTACCCTGCCTTCCAAAAAAGGATTTAAAAAACGATCAAAAATTTTGTCCCCCCAATAAAATTGTATACCCATAAAAACGTCAACTCCTTCCCGCAAAAAACTAGCCCTACACAGCTCCGTACACAAGGAAAAATAAAAAAAGTTATGGCTCTCAGACTATGGCGAATGCCATAAAAAACGTGTTTTCCTTTTTGAATAAAAGTGTTTTTATTGTGTAAAAAGCGTAAAACTTAAAAAAATATACAAATTGGGTTATCGCTGTAATCGTATATCGACTGCTGAGTAATACTAGTATGTCAGTTATACTGCACGGGTGACAACTGTTAAAATAATAAAAATAAAAAACACTACCAGGTATGCTGTATTTTGTTCATAAAATGCCTACAAAAACTATGTAAAAAGTGATCAAAGCAGCATATGACCCCCCATAATGGTACTAATAAAACTTCAACTCATCCCACGAAAAACAAGCCCAGATCAGACTCCGTATACAGAAAACTGAAAACGTTATGGCTATCAGAACAGATCAAATAAAAACGCAATTTTTTTTATAGACCAGATTTATATTGTGTAAAGTAATAAAACATAAAATAAAAACTATATAAAATCTATATTTTCCATTGCATTTTTGTACCGACCCCCATAGTAATGATATCCATGCACATTTATACTGCATGAGCGAACGCTGAAAATTGAAAGCCAAAAAAACAATGGCGGAATTGCGTTTTTTTCCCCTATTGTACATAGCCCAATGCAAAAAAAACAACTTTGTAACTTCTTGCACCCAAAAATGTACAAATCACATAGATGAGTTCTATGAGGCGTGTGCTGGAATCATAAATGGTTGAGTTATGGAAGGTTTCACCTGTTCTGGTACTTTGGGGGCTTTTGTAATGCGACGATGGCCCCACCAAAATCTGCATTCCAAAAGCCAATAGCGCTCCCTCCCTTATTACCCCTTGCCATGCACCCAAACAGCAGATTACACCCCACATGTAGGGTATTGGGCCGAACTTGGAAGAAATTGCTTGTGTAACAAGGTTTTGGGTGCTTTTTTACCTGGATTTCCTTGTAAAAATTAAAACATTTTTCAGCTAAAATTGCAGATTATTGGAAAAAAAAATTTTTTTTTGACATTTTCCCACAGCTTAACGCTAAAAATTTTTGTGACACACTTTGTGGATGTCGTATGCTCTCTACCACCCCTGGATATATTCCTTAAAGGGGTATGTAGTTCAATATGGGGGTATTTTTGAGGGCGCTTATTTTAAGTTTTGGGAACCATTAGGTGGTCCGCAATACCTTGAAATGGCCCATAAATTTTAAACACGTAATAGAAAATGAGACTCAGAGTCAGTAGGTGCTCCGCTATTCTGGGGCTTGTGGTTGAGCCAAATTAATACACTAGGGACACATATGGGATATCTCTGAAAACGGCGAATCGGGAGAATCAATATTAAGTTGTACTTCCCTGATCACATTTTACGGTATTCTTTGTGAAACAATGTATATAAAAATTGAAAATCTGCAAAAAAAGTGAAATTTTGAAATATCACTTTCCACTTTGCTTTAATTCCTGCTGAAAACACCTAATGGGTTAATAAACTTCCTAAATGCGGTTTTGATACTATTAAGGGGTGTAGTTTCTTAGATGGGGCATTATGGGGGTATCTAACATACAGAGCCAATCAAAATCACGTTAGAACTGACTTGGTTCTACTTATAAAAATGTATATTGGCAAATTGTGTTGAAAATTTTGAAAAATTACTACTAAATTTCTAAGCCCCTAATGTCGTAAAAAAAAAAAAGACATTTAAAAAAATGATGCCAAAACTACAGCAGACATAGTGGTAGATGCAGTTATTAAACTTTTTTGAGTGGAAATATAACTATCTGTCTTCATGCAGAAATTTCTTGAAGTGTAAAATGGTAAATTTTCAAGTTTTTCACGATTTTTTTATATTTTTCACAAATAAACAAGCATTTTTTGGACCAAAAATTTCTTACTATCTTAAAGCACAATGTGTCACGAGAAAACAATCTCTGAATCACATGGATAGGTTATAGTGTCAAAAGTTATTCTCAATAAAGTGACACATGTCAGATTTCAAAAAATTGGGACTCTGTCAGAGAGGCCAAAACTGGGCTCCGGCGGATAAGGGGTTATAATTCTTGACCAAATACCTTAAAATCTGTTCAAATCTCTGTTCTAAATGAGTTCTAAGGATCAAAGCTAAAAGTAGAGCTGTCTCTGTGAACAAATAGAATAATTTCGCTGAGTGTTTGCCACAGGCACGAGGCACGTACTACTGCTATGAGACACTGAGAGAGCACTGATCATGACAGGAAGTGACTGTTCTTTGTAAAACGAGGTTCAGTGATTTTCCAGCCAATCGCAACCATACACATTCCATCATGACGTCACACACACATCTCACCTGCTCTATTCTGTAAGCTGATGTGCTGCGTCCAAAATGACAGGGAAGCGCCGAAATTGGCGCGAAATTAATAGATTAGTGACACAGATTTTAACCTAAGTTTATCGCGTGATCTAAAATAATACTCCGCGGATTCAACGTAACTTTCACCGTTGACGATTTCAACTTTGTCGCTTAATAATCGTCAAAATTTATTCACCACCAAAGGGGCGGCAGGATCGTTTATGCAGGCTAATGCATTGAATATACAATGCATTAGGGTTTACCAATATGGCGGTTTTCCACTTCCTGCCTGGGGCCGGAAGTGGAGAAATCGAAAACATGGCAGTGATGGAAGCCTTCACAAGGTTTCTAGCTGCCATGTTCACCGATCGGGACACAGCAATCTCAAATTATAAGGGGGATTACTATTATTCCTAGCCCTATTTCTAAAAACCCTTCCTCAGCTTATCTCTCCTACCTACCATGATCTTTCCAGTCCACTAAACCACAAGACTGAACTGAACGTAGGTGCACCTGAAAATTAACACCTTATAAGCCACACAGAAGCAAAAAGACAAACAAAGAAACAGGAACATCAAACAAGGGTATACAAAAAATGCATAATACAAAGCAATAGGGATGTGTCCAAACATTCTACAGATATGCATCAAGGCAGTTTAGTGAGTCTTCAAGTAACAGCTATTGGGAGGGTATAGAAACAACCGAGGGGAGGAAATCACAGAAAGCTTCTCACAGATCATGAGGATTTCTGGATCCTTACTGTAGATTCTAGATTTCCCGGTAGACTTAACTATTAATCAGGTCTTATGTACATTCACTAAAGATTTCTCTGTGGGTATTTATCACTTTGTATTATGTATTTTTTGTATACGCTTATTGATGTTCCTGTTTCTTTGTTTTTTTTTCTTGTCTTTTTCCTCTTATGTGGGTTTTCAGAAATCACGGCAAAAATCGCGGTAAAATCATTTTTACAGTGATTTTTGCAGCGACTTTTGTGCAGAAATGTACAGCGTTAATTGCTGTGCCTTCCTGCACAAAAAACGCATTAATAAAACGCATCAAAAAAGCACTGTGTGAAAGCATTCTAAGAGGGTTCATTTTGTTATAAGGATTGTTACGTTTAAAAGCTCATTAAGTGCCTTGAAATACATAAACTTGGATTAAACCCCCTCCCTGCTTTCTATGTTTTTACCAAACTTTTAATTGGAACCTAATACATTTGTGCATTTTAAAGATTTCTCATGGAGTGCTGAAAGTGTTCCTTTTTGCCTTTTCACTAAGGATTTTCCTTCATCCTGGACCGAATGCCTCTTTCCTGCACTGTGCACAGTTTGGACTTTACATTGACCTGGGTAACTGGTGAGAGAACTAAACTTTTTCTTTGTTTTGTAGGGGCCAGATTTTGCAGAAGGGAATTACATAGTCAGGAAATATCATTTCTTAAAGGCAGGAGAGATACCTAAGGGCTGTAGAAAAGAAAAGCACAAGTACAGGAATGAAGTTGTGCAAGTTCACAACATATAGTTAAATCAGCAGTATTCTGGACATTCTGATGATTTTCAGTGCACATCTAGAACACATTACTAGGAAGAGAATTACCACATAAGCCAAAAATGTTCCAAAAGTACTAACTGCTCGTCAGTCTGTTGGGGATGACTAAAAATAGGAAAAAGAAAACAATCTTAACTTGTAAACCAGCTCGTTCCAGCCCCGCAGCCAGTCTTAGTGCTCCCGGCCGATGACATCACTGTTGATTCGTAACGTGACCGCAGATATTTACAGGCTGCAGTCAACTTTTGCTAGATATGCCTCATATGAACCATGTAGCCTGTGATTGGCTGCAGGGTCACGTGAAAACTGAATGGTGATGTCTCTGGGACTGGTCACGGTACCGGACTGAACGTGTTTACAAGGTTAGGTTTTTCTTTTCTGTTTATTTTTTTTTTTATATTCTTAATCATCCTTGTCAGACTAATGAGCAGTTATTACTTTCAGAGCACCCCTTTAACTTAAAGGGGTTTTGCCACAAAGTAAAATTGACGTGGGAAGCTTACAAATGAAATAACAAACAGTTTCATTAGTATTCTTATTATTATTATTATTTTCGTTTTTGTTTAGCTGCTCCTTTAGGATCCTTTGTTTTCAGCTCGGATCACCCACAGGGGATAGACTGGGATGAGAGCCCTCAGTCCTGGTTGCACATGCTCAGACATCACCTTTCCTCTCAAGCAGCTACTGAGTGTTCAAACCCCAGATGCTGTCATTCTACTGCTGTCCTCTGTACTCCTTAGTAACTAGTCTAACAGTGCAAATAAGTAAAATGAAACCTCTATGAGGTATGTGCATTGATAAAGAGAGAGAAAACACCCACAACTTTGGTCCCTACAGGGATTTGAACCTAGGACCCTTGTCCCTGGAGGCAAATGCTTTATCTCTCAGCTGCTCACAATGCTTTACATAAACAGACCTTTCTTTGATTACAGAGAGGAAAGTCATGGGGGGGTAATCCTGCTGGGTAACATGATATGCAATTCAAACAAATCACACACATCCCCGTCTGAGCACACCGAGCTGAAAAGCTGGATACAGGAGGTATGAAATGAGATTGTGGCAAAACCCCTTTAACACAAAGCAACCATTAGCAATATAAACATTTTTTTTCCTTTAAAGTTGTACAAAACCTTTAAATTGAAGAATTCCAAATCGGATGCGGTTAGCAGTAATCCAGAACCTACATTTACTGATCTTACAGCTAGAAATCTGTTACAGAAAAAAAGCAATGCGTTTTAACAACAGAATGTTATTCACAAGGACATAAAATGTGATATATGTCTCAGATATTAATGTACTAATGCTACAAGCTATGCATGTACTTGTTGAAAATGTCAGTCATAAATGCTACTGATTAAGCTCACAGTCATATAGAAGATAGATGTAAAGTGTCATAACATACTGTAATTAGTAATACATTTTTACAATAATGGCCTTTTATGTAAATCAAATGTATTTGCACCAGTGACCCTGCAACAGAAGACGTCTATTGTAAACCCTTCTACTGCTTTGTGGGTGTTTTTTCTTTTCACATTGGTAAAATTATAATGAAATTCACATACTTATTACCTGTATTTCTATTAGTAGTAGTGTAAAATATAATTATGTGAGTTAGTGAGGTACTGACACATAATCTAAAAGCTGACAGACTGAATAATCAGAGCCCATTATTTATAATGAAGTGTAAGCATTTCCTAAGAGTTATGTGTGGATAATGTTGTGCAGTGTGCTCTGTTTCATTATGTGGTACATTAAGTATCTCAGGTTTCTTTTACACAGGTTCTTTTTTTCACAGGATACAGGACACACTTAGCAATTTGGATCCTGTCAGATACTATTGACTTAGATATGTTAATAATGCTGTAATGTGATATGTATTGGGCAATATGTATGAACAGGGCTTTTTTTTTGCATATTTTGAACAAAAAAATGTAGCCCCGTTCTATAAATGTTTGAACAGCCTTATGCCAAAACCTGCAACAGGCAGGGCACTTTTGAAAGATATGCTATGCTATACATGGCATACCACATGCCAGATTTATGAACCTACATATGACAAGTACATACATACTGTCGCATTTTACACTCCTATACTGTATATCGATTTAGAACTGACGCGTCAGCGCCAAGTTTCATAAATGTCCTCCATAGAATTTGAAGTGTGGTGCTGTATTTTTTCATGTATTTGCAGTTGTATTGCAGCTATGTCAGTGTCCACCTGCAACAATTTTCTCATATTGTTTGGAACAGCTAATCAGTTGTGTTCATTTTGGTTCATCTTGTTCAGGGAATGTCTGTTTCTATTGTGACTTGTAATCTACCTATCCATCTTTAAATGATAACATAGTGTAGCTGAACCTTACTAGGTACCAAGAAAAATGAGTCTGTGTATTATAGAGCTCCATCTGAAATTAGGTCACCTTGCCATTGTTAGGTGAGCGTCATACAATTTGATCAAAATGTGCACTAAGAACATAAAATGTTTATGTTATAGATAAAGCTGATTGGGATTATTTTGTCTATTATCTCATTTTAAGTACCTTATTATGTAATAATAATCTTAATTTATATAGTGCCAACATATTGTGCTATGTAGAGGATATCAGTACAGACAAAAAAAACCTAAAAAAAAACGTTACATAGGAATAATAAGGTACTGTGGAACCAAAGAAAAAATATTTGTGAGGTGGAATAGTTAAAAAAAAAAATAGCTGCATCATTGTTGGTGCTGAAATTATCCAATACTTGCTCATTTCTATAGTCCTGTCTTGGTGTTATCCTATTTCAATCATCCACTGCTGTGACTATATGATAAGATTCCTAGTGTGGCTGTAAATGGAGGAATGTGCTGGACATGGAAGAAAAGCCAGTATATTGTCTAAACCTGCCTCCTCGTATAGCTTGATAATGTACAGCATGGTAGTATAAAACTTTATGCTTCATACTTTTGCCACAAATAGACTTATCTTTGGCACATAATAACTATTACAGACGTCCTTGTGCTTCAATACTTTTATAATAGTTCATTTTAACTTCTGCATGGCATAATACATCCTGCCAGATCATTTGCTAAACTTAACATGACAATGTTCTGATAATATGTCATTCTGTTCTTCTGTAAATCAAAGAGTGAAATTTAGTCTTTCTTTAGGTTGGACAGGTTTCACTCCACTTTTTGCTGTCATGTAAGGGTATTGGTCATACAACACATCTTTTACGTGGGAAAATCTGACACAAAATCAGTGTCGTAATTTGCTGTTAATTCATCCATAGTAAAAAAATAAATAAATAAATAAATAAATAAAAAAGTTGTGTGGACCATAACCAAAATTTTGCTAAAAACAACCCCAAGTTATTCCAAAACTTGTTAAAATTACATCAGTAAATAACATGAATCCAAAAAAGGAAAAAAAACTTCCTCTAATGCATTCCAGACTAAAAACAGTCTTTAGTCTTATTTTCAGAACAAAGCTGAACAGAGGAACATTGGATCTGATTGGAACACATCTATGACATTTTATTTTTTATTTTTCTACGTTAAGGATGATTGGAAGCTCATTGGATTTGTGCACAGTTCCTAGGTGAGCCAGTCTCAATTTTTGTTTAACATAGCTTAAGGGCGACATGTATGAATGGGGCTGCGCCAGTTTTCGGGCGTACTTTGCACCAAAAATCGTATCGGCACTACAATATGCCTGCATGTATGAACTGCAGAAGAATAGGTTCATAAATTCTGGTGCATTCTACACTACCTGAAAGCTATTTAGAATTGGCCTGTCAACGCCAATATTCATACATATCGTCCTAAATGTCCAAGGCTCTGATACAATGACAGTTGTCATATATTCCGAGGGTTGCAAAACTTGTAAATACTACATCCCTTTTTCCATTTTTGTTCAATTTTGTAAGATTTTGCATACTGTAGTGAACTGGCACCAAGCTAAGGTGCAGTTTTTTTATCATTTCGTGGTTCCCCTAAATATCGACACTCGTTTTATTTTTCCCATGTATCACAGGAGCCTGTGTCGTCTCCTACTGGGTTAAGTCTATAGTCCAGTCATTGAGCTCTAAGAATGTTCTTGCGGTTCTGTTTTTGAGTAAATAATGTTCAATTTTTCTGTGATTTTTCTGTAAATGGTTAGTGTAGGGACTCACAAGATACGAGGAACCTTGACGAGGTTTGCTAGCTTGTGAAATATAGTGGCTACTGTGTCAACTAATACCTCATATTTGATATTTTTCCAGTGTCATTTTTTGCCCTAAATACTGGGGAGCAGAGGGTGTCAATATTTTGTGTTGAACACCTGAAAAGTGATGGAAGCCCGCCCAATCGAATTGTAGAAGTGTCATAGGTTGTAAGTCAGCATGGTGTACCACACATATCTATATTAATGGCCCCCTTTGTATCGCTTTATCTATATTCAATTATAATATCACTCACATATAGAAGCCGTGTGAGTGGTTGTGTTTTCGATATTTTTGCATTTGTGCAGTCTCCTCATATATTATACTGTGGCTTTTTGCATACCGGTGTGAACTGGCACTTACTTAAGGTGCAGTTTTTTATCATTTAGTTATTTCCCTAGTGGAGGGGTGTATGAGCTCTTGCTCATTAATTATCTGTACCTGTTATATCTTTCCCACGTAGCACCAGTGTTGCCTCCTACTGGGATCAATATTTAGTCCAGCTATTGAGCTGTAAGTATGGCCTTTTTGTGTTTTTAATGTGTAACAGCCTGACTGTTAACCCCTTAACTGATAGTGCACCGTGACATACAGAAACATCATGGTGATCATGGCGAGCACAGGAGCTGTGTGAACACAATCGCTTCGGGAGCCCAGAAGTGATTGACAGCCGGGCTTCTGCAGGTTAACCCCTTTAGTTGCTTTGGTTACAAGCGACTGCAGCAGCTGAGGAGTTTGATAAAGGGAGCTCCCTCTGTCCTCCATCGGTCACCCACAAAGCAATTGCGGGGGGGGGGGGGGGGGCCAAACAATGGCCTCCGGGGTGTCGCTGACAGTGGTGTAATACATGGCAGTACAACCATGCACTGCAATCTAATATGCCAGCGAGCTAACAATCGCTGAGTATAGTCCCATAGTGGGACAAGTAAAAAAATGAAAAATAAATAAATAAAAAGTAAATGTGTAAAAAAAAAAAAGTAAAAACCATACACCACCCATTACTCATTACAAACGCTTGTCACTGGAAAAAAAATGTAAAAGGTACACATATTTGATATCGACCCATGCACAAAGACCTAACCTAGTAGTCTGTATTTAAGCCATACAGTGAATGGCGTAAAATAATAATAATAATAATAATAATAATAATAATAATAATAATATATGGCAGAATTATGATTTTTGTTTATCCCATTGCACATAAACTGGTATAAAAAGCCAAATAAACACTGATGAGGCACCAAAGTGGTACCAATGAAAACATCAGCTTGTCCAGCAAAACAAACCCTCACACATCTCCATTTTACATAATAAAAACATTTTTTTAAACTTCTACAACACAAAAAAATATATAAATTGGATATCACCATAATCTTATCGCCCAGAAGAGTGAAACTATCATGTCATGTATACTGCATGGTGACTAATGTAAAAGATGTAAATAAAAAACACTTCCTGGATTGTGGTATTTTATCTATCCTGCCTCTCTAAAACAGATTAACAATATGCGACCAATGACAACGTCAAATCATCTTGAAAAACAAAAGGGTCTACAGCTCCATACACAGAAAAAAAGGTATGGATCTCAATATAGTGTGTTTTCTTTTATAAATAAGTGTTTTTATTGTGTAAAAGCAGTAAAACAGAAAAAAAAATATATACATTTGGTATCATTGTAATTGTATTCACCTGGTAAGTAAAGTTAGCATGTCATTTATACTGCTCTGTACAAAAAACAAAAACACTACCAGGATTGCTGTATTTTGTTCATTCTGCCACTTGATAAAATGAAATCATAGTGTCATATGAACCCTAAAATTGTACCTATGAAAATGTCAATTAATCCTGCAAAAATTAAGCCATTAATCCACTCCCTATACAGAAAAATAAAAAAGTTATGGATGAAATATAAACGCTATTTTTTAACAAATGTATATCTATTGTGTAAAAGTATTGAAACATCAAAAAATATATAAAATTTATATAGTTCTAATTGTACAGATTCGCATAGTAAAGTTATGTCATTCATACTGCACGGTGAATGCTGTAAAATAAAACCCAAAACTTATGGCGGAACTGCAGGTTTTTGTTTTTTTCATGGCCCAAAGCTAAAAAAAATTGTTAAACACCTGTGGTGCAAACAATGCACAACATAACCCTAGATGAATTCCCTGAGGGGTGCTGAATTCAAAATGGGGTGAGAGCTGGAAGGTTTCACCTGTTCTGGTACTTCGGGGGCTTTGCAAATGTGACATGGCACCCACTAAAATCTGCATTCCAAACACCATCTAGCGCCTCCTCCCTTGTACGTCGTGTGATGAGCCCAAACAGCAATTTACACCCACACACTACCAAACTTGGAAGCAATAGGTAAATACATTTTGAGGTGGTTTTTCACCAACATTCCTCATGAAAATGAAAAAATTTTTTTGGGTAGGCTACAGGGGGGCCCATATAGTCAGGCAGTATTTAGGTGGGTTATATGGGCCATATAGGTAGGCAGGCAGGGTTTAGGGAAGGTATAAGGTCATATAGGGAGGCAGGGTTAAGGTAGGGTATAGAGGCCATATAGGTAGACAGGTAGGCAGGATTTAGGTGGGTTATAGGGGCCTTATAGGTAAGCTGGCAGGGTTTAGGTAGCTATAGAGGCACCATATAGGTAGGTAGCGTTTAGACAGGCTTCCTTAATATAAAAAAATAAGAAATACTTAATTCTCTCCATTCTCCCACGATGCGACTCGCTTCCGGACAGCCCGTCTCTGTGCTCGGCGTGGGCTGGCGCCTGGTAGGCTTAAGGCCAAAGGCCTTAGGCCTAAGAGGCAGGTTAGCAGCTCTCCTCTCTGCTAAGACCAGGCAGTCCTGCCTTTGATCGCTCTGGACAGAAGGCATGGGCAGTCAGCGGCAGCATGTTATGTTCATTGCTGGCAGGCACAGTAGTGGAACTACTAGGGTAGCAGAAACACTAGCAGCTGCCACGAGGTCTGGAGCCCCTAAAGCTTGTGGTTGAGGTAAATAGTGCACTAAAGCCACATATAATATATTTCTAAAAATGACATAACAGGGGGAATCAATATTGATTTGTTTCTCTGTTCATATTTACTGTGCTCCAGTAAAAAATGTATACAAATTGTAAATCTGCAAAAAAAGTAACATTTTGAAATTTCACTTCTTTGCTTTAAATTTTGTGAAGCACCTAAAGGGTTAACAAACTTTCTATACACTGTTTTCAATACCTTGAGGGGTGCGGTTTCTTTGATTTAGCCATTTATAGTACTGCACTAGTCCCTAAAAATCTGTGTTAAAAATTTTCTTGAAAATGTTAAAATTTGCTACTAAATTTAAAAGCCCCCTATTGTTCTATAATAATAAAGAGATGTTTAAAAACGTATGCCAACATAACATAGACTTATGGTAGATGTTAATTATTTATTATTTTGATTGGTATGACTATCTGTCTTACACGCAGAAATATTTAAACTCTGAAAATGGCAAATTTTTCCACATTTTAACAACACTTTTATATTTTTCATAGATAAACGAGGATTATGTCGACCATTAATTGGTAATTTAAAGCACAATGTGTCATGAGAAAATAGTCTAAAAATCACTTGAATAAATAAAAGCATTAAAAAGTTATTTCTACTGTAGATAAAGTGACACATGCCAGATTTGAAAAATAGGGCTCATTCCTTAAAGGGGTTGTCTCGCTCCAATGATTGAGTTTTAATTAAAATATCTTTAAAAAACAAGCATCTTTGCAATATATGTTCATTACAAATGTCCTACTGATTTTGAGTTATCCCTGTTAGTAGTAGTGCATAAGCTCCTGAAATCCCTATAGCAGCTGACCTTTATCTCACTGGCTGTCAGTGCTGATGACTCATCTGTTTCTGAATACAGGTCAGAGCACAGAGCCCCTCCAGCACAGTATGCTTCTATAGGGAAGGGAGGGGGAGGGCTCTGGCTTCTGTGTCTGTGTAGCTGGATTAACCCTGTGTGTGCCTGCTTCCTCCTGCTCTCTACACAGATTGAGGAGAGCAGAGATGAGGCTGATCTGTAGTCAGTAGAGGTGACAGCAGTGAAGTGTGTTACTATAATCATGATGTGTCTGTGGAGCTCTGACTATACTAATAGAATAGATCAGGGGGGCATGTGAACAGTTCATGCTCTGCTGTATTACTGACACATTGTGATTATAGTAACTCACTTCACAGCTGCCCTGTGTCTGTTCTGACAGGGTTTGTTTGTTGTTGCTTGAGATGTGGAAATTTGAAACCAAAGGGCGGGGGGTAATGGGGAACACTTACATCCCCCCTGCTCTGCTATTGGGCATACACATTTAAACAGACCTCTCCAAAACCATAGAACAGCCTTCCCTGTCTCCAGGGAGCGAAGGGGCACGATCTAGAGTGAGCACCTGCAGCAACCCGGGCAGGCACAAAAAATTTAACTCTGGCAGAAAACCCCCTCCCCCCCTACCTCTCCCGGGTATAAATTTAAAGGGGGGAGACTTTCAGGTGCCGGGGGGAAAGGGGAAGAGGGAGGAGAAAGAAAGACAAGAGGGACCCCCTAAATTTTTCAAAAATCCTTTGCTGCCAACCCCTTTGAATGGGGCCGGAAAGCTTGTAATGGGGAAAACCCTCCTTTAATTTGAAACGGGTTTAAAAACCAAAAGGGGTTAATATATCCCATAAATTTGGGTTTATGTACCCCAGGAAATGGGGTTTTTTTGGAATATTTGCTGAATTACTTGAAGGACCCTGCCTTTTTGAGACGGGTTCCAACTAAACTTAAAACTTTTTTTGTTAAAGGAAATTCTGAGCCCAATGGGATGTTTTGTCATTAGAGGTGACTAAGGGCTTAGTACAGGGGTCCCCAAAAGTGGGGGCCCAACCCAAGTAACACATTTTTTTATAACGGGAAAGAATATCACCCCAAAACATGTGGTTATTCGCCCCCCAAAAGGGGCCCCCTCAAAAAAATTTTATTCTAATAAACAAGAAAAACCCTGCTACTTTAACCAAATTTAAATTTAAAATTTAGGAACAGTATAAAAAGGGTCTCCACATTACATATTTATAGCCTAGCATAAATTTGCAATCTGCTTCTCAAAAATTTAAAATTAGGGGAAAAAAAGGAGCCCTACCTTTTTTTAAAGCATAAAAAAACCAGGAGAACAACCACGGGCCAAACTCAACATCAAGACACACCCAATTTTTTTTCCCAGATCAAAACAGACTATAATATGAGGCCAGCTGTCTAGAAGGGGATACACATTCAAACCAACTTGATATTTAACAGCAGTAGACTAGCCAAAGACAAGCAAGGATAACATTAAAAAAATCTATTTCTTCACCCCTTTTCCCTCAAAAACCCCTTTAAAGAAAACGGGTAGAGAATGGACCAAAAAGTTCTAGCGGGAATGATATCCCCACAGCCTTGGGGTCAATTAAACAACGGGGCCCCATACCACATTTTTTGAAAACCCTTTTAAAGGAACTGATTTTTTTTTATTTTTTTTTTATAATTCATAAAAAAAAGGGGCACATGGCCCAAGGGCAAATAAAAATGTTTGGTCACTGGGGCCAATCTAACGCTGGGCAAATTAAAATCCCTTTCCCTTTTCCCCCAAAATTTTGGTTTCCCCATTTTAAATGTCATAAAAAAAATGGTTCCCCTGGAATTCATGTTTTTAATTTTAAATTAAATTTTTTTAAAATATTCCTAGTTTTACAAAATTGAAGTGGGCAATGAAGAAGATCAAAAAACCAAAATTTTATGTTTACCCCTCAGTATGTAAAAACAGTCACCCACGAACCATTAAGGTGTTTTTTACAAAATTTAAGTAGGAGTATTTTTGGGGTTTGCCATTCACACATTAAAAATTTCCCTTGGGGGGCTTTCCCCACACATTAAAAATCTGTCTTTTTACTGGGGGAAAAAAACCGGGGGCTGACCTTGGGGGTTCTCCCGTTTTGTTTGTTTGCGGTAAAGCAGAAATTTGGGTAAATTTTTCCCACAAAGACTAGCTTTTTTGTACTTCACAGGGGTTAAACCTCTGATTTCCTGTTACAAATAGGTGATATGCCAGTTATTGTGATGGGGGGACTATATAACTACCTTCTAGGTGGGGTTCTAGGGTACCTCCCTACTGGATTTTTTAAAATAACCTTACTTACGGGGCTGCTATTCCCATACCTACGGGGGGGGCCTATTGCCTACCTAGCTAACTCCCCAAGGCTACCAAGGGGGTTTATTTTACCATTTTTAGGCACTGTAAAAGGGGGGTATTTTGTAAAAAGGGGAGGGGGGGAAGGGTTTAAAAGGGGGGGAAATAAAAAGAAAAACTGAGTCTCGGGTTTTTTTTTGTTGAATTTCTGCAGGTAAATTTTTGGCCAGGAGAAACCCTTGGGGGTTTTTGGAAAGCGGATGGAGAAGAAAAGGGAAAGTGAACAGCTTATCAGCGAAGATGTCACCTGCAAGCCCCCGGGGGATGAAACGCACTATAAACCCCTTATATGTGTAAAGGGACCCGCCCAAAATTTGGAATTTGTGCTTTTCCTAGCTGGGGCTCCCCAATAAAAAACCCCTTTTAAATTATGTAAAAAGTATTTTATACTGTTGCATACATGTTTGAAAAAGTTTACCAAATCCCTTTTCCTTTTTGGCCTCTATTGTATGTTTTTATACAAAAAGTTTTTTTTTTTTTAATTTTTTTTTTTTTTTTTTTTTTTTTTTTTTTTTGATTTTTTTTTTTTTTTCTTTATTTTGTTTTGTTTTTTTTTTTTTTTTTTTTTTTAATTTTTTCCCATATGCCCCCTGCTTTCTGTTACTCCCCCTTTTTGAGGAGTCACTTTTTTTCCAAAATTTCTGCTGAACTACACCCAAAAAAATTACCTAAACCCAAATTTCCATTGGGGGTTTTCCCTGGGGAAATGAATATATTTTGATTCACAAATAAACCCCATTGGTTTGTACAGGGGACTGCTGCTAAAACTTATCGGGGCTTCTTTTTAAACATACATCAGGGGCCCATCTACTAAAAGGGGTGGAAAAATTTTGGGTATTGGTGTAATGGTTTATATTCAGTAACACTATGATGGTATTACTCAGTCACTTTATCATGGTGATATGTGGTCCTCATGTGGCGGTATTATTAGGTTCTTTTATATTGTTATGATTGGTAATATTAGTCTTGGTACCGTATATACTCGAGTATAAGCCGACCCTAGTATAAGCCGAGGCACCTACTTTTGCCCCAAAAAACGGGAAAATTTATTGACTCGAGCATAAGCCTAGGGTAGAAAATGCAGCGGCTACTGGTAAATTTTAAAAATAAAAATGGATACCAATAAAATTACATAGGCGGTTTAATGTCCCCATAGACATAGACCATTAAGGCTGGGTTCACACTAAGTTATTGCCTATGTTCGAAGTATCTGTATCGGCGAAAAAAGGTATCCCTATTGGCCATACTAACCAATCCTCCCGGGACACTCCCGCAAATGTGGACCTTCTCCGACCCCCTTGGATGGAGTAGTTAAACCTCCCTCAGCTGAGCAGCTGCCGGAGGTTCATTCTATAAATGGCATCAAGAGACTCTGCCCTGAAGCCACTGACCGCCGCTGCCCTCAGCAATGCTCTTGTAGCTTCCTATGCAGGAAGCTACAAGAGCAGAGAACACTGCTGGGAAAGGGGGTGGAGCTTAGTGGGAGATTAGCCTGGATGCTGGCAGCAGGACAGGTGAGTACAGGGAGGGCTCTGTGTGTGGGAGGTGTCTGTGTGGAGTGGCTGACTGTGTGTATTTGAGTGTGCGAGGGGAGCGTGTGTTGAGGACCGCCGTGCAGGGGGTACAAGGGGTACTCTGGTACGGGGCCTGGAAAAAATAAGAGGGCCCGCTTCAAGCATGCCCGCTTATTTCATACACTGCACAGTAGGGCACGGAGCAGCCGAGCACATCGCTCTACATAGCGCCTGGTGGCGGCCGGCGAGTGTCGCGAGAGTGGGCACACAGCGGCGGCGGAGACAGAGAGAGGAGGTCCTGACTCTGGCTACAGCGCACAGGGAATGTAAGTATAAGATTTCTGACTGGAGCGCAGCTGAGCCGGGACCTCCTCTCAGCAGCGTTTCCGGTGCGGTGCACAGGCCAGCCATGACTGTGATGGGGCCCCCTTCACCCACCCAGGCCACCCATAACTGTGATGGGGCCCCCCTTCACCCACCCAGGCCAGCCATAACTGTGATGGGGCCCCTCTTCCCCCACCCAGGCCAGCCATAACTGTGGGGGCTCCCCTTCACCCACCCAGGCCAGCCATAACTGTGATGCCTATGGCAATAGCCTGGTGAGCATCCAGGAAAGCTGGGTGACACTCCATCCCCCAAAGGTGGCACCCAGTATTCTTATCATGGAAAGCTGGATGTTACCTGTGGACAATGGGTGTCACCCAGCTTTCCTGGATGCTGAGTAGGGTATCCAGCCTATATGTATGAGTGTAATTTTTGTTTATTTACAGGTTCCAATTTGGACTACTTCGCATTCGGTGGACTACGTCGGATCAACTTTTTTTTTCAAATAAAATGGTTAAAGAGTGCTGGTTTTCTGGAGTGTTTATTTAGATTTTAATTTTAGTTTTTTTGTGCAATTTGTATGTGTGTTTTGTCCACAGATGCCTCTTCATTACTATCGCTCGGGTTAGGTGTCACCCAGGGGAGTTTCTTGTTGCCCAAAGCTGGCACTAATCCCATGTCACTATTAC
Organism: Phyllomedusa bahiana; assembly: GCA_025379985.1. Classification (NCBI taxonomy): domain Eukaryota; kingdom Metazoa; phylum Chordata; class Amphibia; order Anura; family Hylidae; genus Phyllomedusa; species Phyllomedusa bahiana. The sequence goes on along the minus strand of JAODAL010012179.1, from coordinate 64,515 downwards.
CCCAGTACCCAACACACCAGGGATACTGGGAGGAGCCTGTAACCGTCAGAAGAGGACCTTCTAATGTGATGGTCCACTTCTGGAGCAGCAGCAGGCTGATATTTTTAGAATGGGAAGAGACCAGTATCAGGATGCAGCTGTCGGGGGGGACTTCATGCCATTTTTTTCCCAAAAAATTATTGATAATTAATGAGAATCTAAACACGGGCATCCACTGTAATGATTACAGGAGTTGCCCACTTTAGGATTCTCAATAAATAAATGATTTTTGAGAAAAAATAGACGAAGTGGGGTCCCCCCATTTTCCATAACCAGCCAAGGTAAAACCGACAGCTGCAGCCTCATACCATCAGAGTGGGATGTTGTATTAGCACTGGTCCCTTCTGACTCTAAAAATACCAGCCCACAGCTACCCCAGAAGTGGACCATCACATTAGAGACGGTTACCTGGATCTTCCCAGTACCCCTGGGGCCCCTAGGGTTTTGGGGTAATAGTGACAGGGGGTTAGTGTCAGCCTTGGGGTGACAACAACTACTGCTGGCTGACACCAAGCCCAAGCGATAGTAATGGAGAGGCATCTGTCATATGCCTCCATTACTAAAACGGAAATTTAAATGGAAAAAACCCCCCACAAATTGCACAAAAAAAACTTTTATTTAAATAAACACTCCCTGGCTACAGCTCTCTTTTACCATTTTATTAAAAAAATTTATCCAACATTGGTCTGACATAATCCAATGAGTCCAACATATTTGAAAGGGGAAACCTGTTTGAATATAAGAACATTAAAAAAATGACAGTACTAAACTCTATCTCCTGCATCCCTTGAAGATTATGCCTGCAGCTTATCTTCTGGGGGTGCACGGTACGGTGTTCAACCTGCACAATATGATTCTGGGGGGTACAGAGCACAGCCCCAGCACATTCTCCTGGGGGATGGTCCTATGCCCACCCAAGGAGATTGTAAGCTGTGCTCTGTACTCCTCTCTCCCACCCCTCACCACCAGTGTGTTATGCATTCTAGTGCCAACACAAAATACAACCCTCCACCAACCCATAACCTCTCCACTTCCATAATTCATAGTCCTCTCACCTCCACCTATCACTCAATAACCTTTCCACCTGCACATATCATCACATGTGGAGTTTGTACAGAGGTGGCCACAGGTAGGGAAGTGTTGAAAAAAATAGAATTGTAAGATGTTTGTATGGTAAATTTTGCAGGATGAGTCGTGGCCAGTAGAAGTCATCATGGCGGTCTGGACGGAATGAAGAAGAAAAGGGAAAGAGTACAACTCCAGTCATAAAAGGTGTCTCTGGTGAGTCCCTAGATGTAACTGCTCGGTAATAAATGATATCTGCAGAGTCTGTGTACACTGGTATCTACAACTAAGGTGGAAACATTAGTAATAGTGTAATGGTTTAGTTACAGCTTAGTATCCAACGTCCAGGAAAGCTGGGTGATGCCAAAACCCTAATTTAGCTTTCTTCCAGAGCCATTACACAGTTAGGCGGAGTGGGCGTGGCTTTTTGTGATGGTTGTGTGGCTCACCACCAAGAGGGCGTGGCCATGCAAACTTTTGTGGCACCTTCATATCTACTTCATGCCCACTTTCAAAAGTTGGCAAGTATGCAATGGACTGTGACTTGCTGTGGTGGCTTCATAGAGGTGAAGAGAGAAAATTTACTCTTATGTGAACTATGTTTGCTCTATGATATTTAGCGGCAGTATGCACTTTCCCTGCAGAACTTAAAAGCGTAGTCTCCACAGATGTAACATAGTAGGTAGGGTTGGAAAAAGATAAAGGTCCATCGAGTCCAACCTATAATACTACATTGTAGATCTAGAGGAAGGCAAAAACCCAATTGTCCTATACAACAGGGAAAATTTGTATCCGATGCTTGGTCAAGACGGGTTTAGATGCTTCCACCATCACAACCTCTTGTGGCCGTGAGTTCCATTCTCTCACCACTCTTACAGTAAAGAATCTCCATCAGTGATGATGGTGAAACCTTCTTTCCTCTAAATGTAGACCTAGGAGTAAAAAGATCATCCAAGAGATCTGTATGCTGTCCTGTCACATATTTGAACTTTTAAGAAAATCTCCCGAAGTCATCTTTTTCCAGGCTGAATAATTTCCAATATTGACACCTGTCTAGGAACTATCATCCACCCCCTCCCTGAACCTTCTTGGGTGCCCTCCTCTGCACCCACTGCTGCTCAGCTGAAAAACGACAGACGTCCATCCAGTTCAGCCTGTTGTGATATAGTGTTGATTCAAAGGAAGGCAAAGACCCCTTCATATTTGCTTTAGAATGGTAGACAGCACTTTTGAATCCTGAAGGAAAAGCGTATATCGCCGGCAAATGGAGAAAACGGAGTCCACATAGGAATATGTTCTATTCAACTCTATAGGGGTCGCTGTGGCTATGTCACGGCATCAGTCAGGGTACCCTTTTTTCCAATATCCCACCAGATACCTGAAACATAGGCAATAATGCAGTGTGAACCCAACTAGTCCCCATAGGGGACTTGAATCCGTGATCTTTAGAGTGGTACTGCTATGTATTGTAACTGTCACTCTCACTATGCCCTGCTGTGTCTCACTATGCCCGGCAATATTCCGCGGCATTGAAGGGATTAATTTGTCATGACTGGAGTGAGCTCCAATCATAGTCAACAGAACATGGATCCAATAGTTATATACAGGTGGTTCCATTCTCTGATTGTGTGGGCTCTGCTTGTGAGCCCGTACAATCTTCTGGATGTACCCATCTGTCTAATGTCAGAATGGAGTTAAAAGAGGATGTTTTTTGCTTTTTTGTAATATTTTTATGGACATCAACTCTGTTCCAGAATAAAGAAACTATCAAATTCTAACCATGGTGAGTGAATGCATTGTGAGCCTTTCCTATTTGTCAGGATAAGAACCCAGAAATGAAGAGGAGCAGATCCTAGGAAGCATGATGAGGCGAGAGACCAGGAGATAATAAGCAGTTTTTTTCCTTTTCCTTCTTCCTCTGTTCCCTTTAAACACTAACTTGGCTGATATGTCTTTCCATGTTTCAAGGTTACTTGATGGGCACTTAAGGTGTTATCTTCCTTATGAAGGAGAGCTATTTTGAAAAAATTGTTTAGGGATAATTGCCTGTAAGACATCTTATACCCTTGGGGTCTCCAGAAAAAAAAAATAGTACTCTCTAAGAGATATGAATTACAAATACATAAATGCATATGACATAATGAAGGATAGTTTTGTGAATTTGGGTTACGTATATGGAGCATGAGCCTCCCCTGTGTGTCAGGAGGAGAACCCAGCAAGTGAAGAGGGGAGTCTCACTGGGAGCTCCAGAAGGAAGGCGGTGGGCGACCAGGTACATAGCAGTTTATCTATTTTTCACCACCTTGACCCAGTTGACCAGTTATTTTATTAACCTGGACAATCCTTTTAACTAATGTGAATGTAGAACTCACAATCTGATAAGTGTTAGACACGGTACATTACGAAGCTGTACGTAGAAAAGGTACATTATTTCTATTTACTGATTTATCTACAAGTTCATTAACAGCAAACATATAATTGACTACATTTGAATAAAGAAATATGTACAATTTGCACTTCATCATTTTTTGTTTAGAATGTGTTTCAAGTATTACTCTATTACAGAACTCTTAATAGCTTGGCACTAATATGTGTAATAAAATCTGCAAAACAGACTCTAGAAGTACCATCAGTAGCAATATACCTTTGAATGATCATTTTTATGTGATTGTCTTACTTTTTCATTAAAAAGGTTGAATTTTACATTTTGTTCGAGTAGTCAAATACAATTCACCAGAAATGGAAATGTTTAAAAATGTCTGCACTATACTGGCACTACAATTGTATCGTTATTTAAAATAATGAAGGTGCATTGAATTTAGATATAATAGTAGATTAGCATATGCTGAACATTTGTACTATATCCACATGTTACATAGGATTTTTATTTTAATTAGAATATTGGAGTGATATGCAATTTTATTTTTTAAGTTTGGAGTAACCCTAATACAAAAAACATTTTTAAAAACTGACTTTCAATTCTAAAAATCTCCAGTAACATTACAATTAACAGTTGCAATTATTAATAGTTAAATAATTTGTGTTTGTTTTGCCCTTAACTAATAAGTGATATACATAGTATCTTTCTACAATGGCTAGATAATATAAAGGCAGTTTGTCATCTATCAATAGTGAGCATTAACCTTGATACAATAATGGAAAGTTCAAGCAGATTGGAAATCTGTGATTGATGCTTGGCACACAGAGATTTACTGTTCATGACATCTGGCTGGCAATAAACTGATGAATTATTGTGAATGTGAAGAACAGATGATTTCATGAATGTGTGCACTATTAAATATGGCAAACCTGCTGCAGCATAGTCCAGGATTCTTTAATGTCGAAATAAAAGAGATAGAAAATGCTCAAGGACATAAACATAATTGCTTGTTTATTAGAAACGCTCGATGACTCGAGTAAGAAACCTCGTATTGAAGGAAATGAAAGATCTTTTACTGAAATGTTACAATTACAATGTAAAGTAACTGAATGAATACATTGCTGCATCACCACCAACAAACAGAGCAAAACATTAGTTGTATTTTTTGGCTATTAAAATATGTTTGCAAATACATGTGTAGATTTATAACTTTCCTAATATGCATAAATATATTGTTTCCAACTGCCTGAAAGATAGCTCTTAAAAGCAGCCTCAGACAAGGTTGCTCTATACCAACTTATAGGCACACTCTTAGTTTCCCACCAGAGGCTGGACCATAAATTAGGCAAAACCTTGTCTTCATTTGGCAACTTCAATAAACTTCTTGGGGTACATCGTAGACTCCCAGAAGATGTCCCTCTCCTCCAGCATCTAAAGTAAAATGTGCATGAAGTTTCTGTCACTACTACATCAGATATTTATCAGAACTACCCCCTATTAATCTGATTCATTTTTAGTTCTAAATATTTGGGTGTTTGCAACAGCCCTTTCAATTTGATATATCTAATAACTAATATTGCAAATTTTGTGTTAGTAAAATAAACCTCATTTCAATCCGGAAATATTACTGTGTCCATCAGTTATTAGATATATCAAATTGAAATGGCTGTTGCAAACACACAAATATTTAGAACTAAAAATGATTAAGATTAATAGGGGTGCCCAAACTTTTTCATATGACTGTATATTGATGTCGGTGGCTGCACTGGCAGTTCCATGGGCCCTATGGCATTTGCGACCCTTGCAAAGCATAGTCTTGTGCCAGTGAAATTGCAACTAAACTAGGACAAGTAGTGCCCCTGTCAGCAAGAACCCAGATAGTGATCTCTCATATAGAAAGTCCTTGGTTTAGCTTTGCTAGAATCCTGCCGACAACAGATACATTGAAGGATGATTGGGAGCTCGTTTGAACAAAATCACAGCTCAGGGCACCTGAAAGCTTACAATAGAGGCTCAGGTCATTGAATCAGACGAAGCTCAGAGCCATTTATTTAGCCCTTTAGCTCTCTCTCTGTAATATATATATATATATATATATATATATATATATATATATATATATAGATATATATATATCTATATATATATATATATAGTACAGACCAAAAGTTTGGACACACCTTCTCATTCCAAGAGTTTTCTGTATTTTCATGACTATAAAAATTAGAATCACACTGAAGGCATCAAAACTATGAATTAACACATGTGGAATTATATACTTATATGTGTGAAACAACGGAAAATATGTCTTATATTCTAGGTTCTTCAAAGTAGCCACCTGTTGCTTTGATTACTGCTTTGAACACTCTTGGCATTCTCTTGATGAGCTTCAAGAGGTGGTCACCTGAAATGGTTTTCACTTCACTGGTGTGCCCTGTCAGGTTTAATAAGTGGGATTTCTTGCCTAATAAATGGGGTTGGGCCATCAGTTATGTGGTTCAGAAGTCAGGTGGATACACAGCTGATAGTCCTACTGATTGGACTGTTAGAATTTCTATTATGTAAAGAAAAACGAGTGGCCATCATTACTTTAAGAAATGAAGGTCAGTCAGTCAAAAAAATTGGGGAAACTTTGAAAGTGTCCCCAAGTGCAGTGGCAAAAACCATCAAGCACTACAAAGAAACTGGCTCACATAAGGACCGCCCCAGGAAAGGAAGACCAAGAGTCACCTTTGCTGCGGAGGATAAGTTCATCCGAGTCACCAGCCTCAGAACTCGCAGGTTAACAGCAGCTCAGATTAGAGATAAGGTCAATGTCACACAGAGTTCTAGCAGCAGACACATCTCTACAACAACTGTTAAGAGGAGACTGTGTGAGCAGCCTTCATGGTAAAATAGCTGCTAGGAAACCACTGCTAAGACAGCAACACGCAGAAGAGACTGTTTTTGGGGCTAAAGAACACAAGGAATGGAAAATTAGACCATGGAAAATCTGTGCTTTGGTCTGATGAGTCCAAATTTGAGATCTTTGTTCCAACTACCGTGTCTTTGTGCGACGCAGAAAAGGTGAACGAATGGACTTTACATGCCTGGTTCTCACCGTGAAGCATGGAGGAGGAGGTGTGATGGTGTGGGGGTGCTTTGCTGGTGACACTGTTGGGGATTTATTCAAAATTGAAGGAAAACTGAACCAGCATGGTCACCACAGCACCTTGCAGCGGTATGCTATTCCATCCGGTTTGTGTTTAGTTGCACCATCATTTATTTTTCAACAGGACAATGACCCCAAACACACCTCCAGGCTATTTGACCAAGAAGGAGAGTGATGGGGGGCTACGCCAGATGACCTGGTCTCCACAGTCACCAGACCTAAACCCAATTGAGATGGTTTGGGGTGAGCTGGACCGCAGAGTGAAGGCAAAAGGGCCAACAAGTGCTAATCATCTCTCCGAACTCCTTCAAGACTGTTGGAAGACCATTTCAGGTGACCACCTCTTGAAGCTCATCAAGAGAATACCAAGAGTGTGCAAAGCAATAATCAAAGCAAAAGGTGGCTACTTTGAAGAACCTAGAATATAAGACATAAGTAGATAATTCCACATGTGTTAATTCAAAAGTTTTTGAGCCTTCAGTGTGATCTACAATTTTTATATCTGAAAATACAGAAAACTTTTGAAATGAGAAGGTGTGTCCAAACTGTATAATAAAAATATATATATATATATAATATATATATTATAATATAAAAATATATATATTATATAAATAAAATATATATATATATATAATATATAATATATATATATATATATAAATATTATTATAGCTACAGGGCTATATATATATATATAAATATATATATATATATATATATATAAATATATATAATATATATAATATATATATATATATATATATATATATATATTTTATAAATATATTGTGGCAGACTGGCTACATGTAGTTGCCTGTTGCTGCCACTAGGTGGAGATATACCAGAGTGGTATATACAACATGCCACCAAGGATACCTGGCCTTGGTGGGATAAGAGCCAACTGGGTTGGCTCTTATTGGGAGTAGAAAATGCGTTGGGTGGGCGTCTACTTCCCATGTTCCAGGCCACATTTTGGATAGGGCTTGGGAGTCCTATAAAAAGCCGGGTCCGGGGCGTGGCCTAGCTGGTAATGGCGCCGGACGCATAGCTCTGCAGCTCTGTTGGAGGAAGGCACAAGCGGCTCAAATAAACCCTCACTAGCGGTCACCCAAGTAAAGGCTGGACGCAGAAACACCCAGGGAAGCACGGAGTGAGGAAAAACCCCAGCCTTCTGGCTGTTTAATGGTGCTAAAACTCAGTCTTGTATCAGCCGGAAGAGAAGGCGGAACGGAGCGGCGCGGGAAAGACACCGCGGCGGCGCGTACTGGCAGCTTGAAACGGACGATCCCCGCTCATAACACAGCAGAACTGTGTTTCTCCTACCTCTGGCGACAGTGTCCAGCCTCCGGTTCTTCCCGCTGTCTAGGACGCCTGGAGTGGAGTACCTACGAGATCGGCACGGCTGCAGCGGAGACACAGGACGCCGTGAGTACCTCAGGGGAAATCCCCGCAATCACTTTGTGCTGCCATTCCTGCAGGGGCTGCTGATTGGCACAAGCTCGGCACAGAGTGCCCGCTAAGTGGCAGGTACCCGCCTGATACATCAGTACATGATTAAAGTCAAGCTCCTAGCCCACAAGGTTAATCTGGAGCTGCCAGCGTCCATTTTATAACTCATCACTAATTCAAGCTGACCCATCTGCTGCTTACGCCATCTTGAAAAGCAGCAGCAAGGAATTCTCTGAACATAGGAACTGTGCAACGTTCTGAAATTAAAATCCCTGTTCATAGTTGGAGACTCTCTGAAGAGACAGGGTGCCCTTCCTATGTCCCCAGACATTAAATTTCAGGCTTACATATAGTGACCTGTCCTCACTCAGCTGCAAACTTCTACAGAGATTCTGTCAGTCACGCAGACCTGCAGATCCCATAATCTTACACACGGAAATTTTTCCTGGCCTAGTGGATCGGAAGAGATTCTATGCATCAGTCAACTTTCAGTTCTCAGATTGAGGACTTCGCATGAAACATTTCTTCATTAAGCAGCTGCAATCTTCTGGCTGAATTGGCGCATCACTCAGATCTCTGGATCTCAAACTAAATCATTCTAACACGAATAGCCTTCCTCTATATAGTGGGTACTCTTAGCTGCAAACCCCTTGAATGGTTCAGACTACGCAGAGCCACAAAGCTCAAATCAGAGTCTCACATATAGGAACTTTACCTGTCCAACTACAAAGCATCTGGAAAACTCTGTGACCCATTTGGATCTACTGAACACAGATCACACGCTTTACACGAAGTGACTCTCCCACTTCTCAGCCCAATAACGCTCTACAAATCTTTTTGGGCAAGGCACCATCATTTATGTCTACTTACATCAGAAGAAAGAGTATGAGAAACTCGTCCAAAGAAAACACAAAAGTGAAACCTGTAAAACTCACAGAATTTTTTCACCAAGCTTCTCCCTCCCGGCAACCAATAGAGATTAGGAATTCCTTCTCACAGCTCTCAACTTCCCCAGCAGGATCAGAGTCCTTAGATATGGCATCCCAAGAAAACATTGACCAAACTTCACTGATGGAAAAAACTATGCAGAAGCTCTTCCTGTCATTTAGAGAGAGTCTACAAAGAGACTTTAAGGAAATGATGTCTGAAATTAAATCAGATATCCAAACACTGGTCTCCAGGATCGACCATATTGAAAAGAAGATGGTAGAGCTCACCACTTCTCACAACCTGCTAATCGACGATAATACGGATCTAGAAGAGGAAGTGCAAAAACTATCTGCCAAACTATTAGACCTTGAAGATAGGTCACGAAGAAATAACATACACATAAGAGGAGTTCCTGAAACCATCGCTAATGATGCACTTGCCCCATTCCTTACTGATTTGATGACATTAGCTTTGCCCGACGCATCCCAAACAGATCTCGAGATAGATCGTATTCATCGATTGCCGAAACCCAAGCATTTACCGTCTTCTGTGCCTCGGGACGTAATAGCAAGAATCCACTTTTTCAAAACTAAAGAAAACTTCCTAAAAGCTCTGAGAGGCAAAGTGACCCTTCCGGAGAGATTTGCTAATATATCAATTTTCCCCGACTTGTCTGCAGGGACAATGCTTAAAAGACGAGAATTTATACCGTTCACCAAGATTCTGCGAGACAACAACATAAACTATCATTGGGGCTTCCCTGTGAAACTGATAGTGCTAAGAGATAATAAAACAACAATATGTTCTTCACCAGCTGCGACAAGAGATCTCCTGTCTGCCTGGAAGCTACTTTCCTCCCCTGCTTCCACCCCTATGAAGGAAAAGAAATCCAGACCAGAAGTGATCACGCCATTGTGGTCTGAGAAGTAGAGCAGACCTAGAGCTCGTACTAATGACTGATATCGAATGTACCGCATAACATTTGAACCTCCAGAGCTTGCATTGACTAGCTTGTTAAGGTAGCAACCCTTGGTAGATCTAATACCTTTCTCACCTTCCTTGCAAGGATAGGCATTGACTTGCCCCAACAATGATTCCTTCCTGTTGGAATCCTCAGGTTCTTCTTAACCTTTTCTTTGCTGACAATTTCAATGTTTATTTGATGTTGTAGTTCAGTCCCTTTTTGTATTTAAGTTCCTTTGGCCATACCGCATTTGTTTCTAATCTGCTCATGGATGTCTTCCATATTTTTGATGTTATCAACCTATACACACTGTCTACATGCCACTTTAGTCTCTTATGATGGGAGTTAAATTTATGTCCTTAAATGTCAACGGTCTCAAATCTCAGTTTAAAAGATCGTTACTTTGGAAGGAGGTGCTTGGGACCCGTGTAGACGTGGTGTGCGTGCAGGAAACCCATTTGTGTAAGAAAGACACATTTCGACTTCATCATAAAAGTTTTCCTCACGTGTTCCACGCCGCGAGGGATGTCAAGAAAGCAGGAGTGTCAATATTCATTAGAAACTCTATAGCTTTTTCCCTTACTCAATCTATCATAGACCCAGGAGGAAGATACGTAATTCTTCTATGCACAATGAACTCCGTAACTTACACGTTAGTTGGAGTTTATGCCCCGAACTCGCATCAGGTATCCTTTATTTCAAAAGTGATAACAAAAGCTAAAAAAATTGCTAAAGGCCTCATGGTGATATGCGGAGATTTCAACTCAGTGATTGATAATAATAGGGACAGATCTGGGATGGGCTCACGATCATCTCCTGACCTAAATTCACTAATCCTAGAAGAAAACCTCCTTGATCCTTGGAGATACGCCCACCCAAGTGAAAATGATTTCACGTTTTACTCGGCAGCCCGGAGCACCCATTCCAGACTTGATTTCTTCTTACTAAATAGATCAGCACTGATGTCTGTCGTTGGTTCAGAAATAGGTTGCAAAACATGGTCGGATCATTCACCAGTCTTCCTGACTCTACAAAACTGTCCCACACCCTCCTTCCACACACCATGGAGATTAAATAACTTCTTGCTCAAATCTGAGAAAATTATGAAAAATCCTGAAACCCTTTCAGAATTTTTTTGCTAAAAAAAAAAAAGGCTCAGTAATGTCAGAAGAAACCTTTTGGGTCCCCAAAAGGGCATTTATTAGAGGGTTTCATAAGTTTTTCTACAGGGAAAAACGGCTAGAAGTCGCTTAAAAAATGACCGGGGTAAAATCAGACACCTAGAAACACAATTTAAAACTAATCAATCACACAGCATTAAGGAGGAATTGAATGGTCTCCGAAATAAACTTAGCTCCCTCCATCTTCAACAATACGAATCCCATTTAAATAAGATGCGATGGAACTTTTATTTACAAGGGGATAGGCCTGGTAAGTTATTAGCCCGCAGAGTCAAAACTATACAAGCCAAAACTCGTATTTCTTATATTACCTCCTCTACTAACAACAATAAAATCTGTGACCCACAACAGATATCTAATGCTTTTGCCTCATACTATAGTTCCCTATATAATTTAACTTCTGATAAGGATACTCCCAAAGTACATGAGGTAAAAATTGATCAGTTTCTAAAAGAGGTTTCACTGCCTTCCCTCTCTAAAGAGCAATTACAAGAATTAAATAAACCCATTACTCGACAGGAAGTAGAGGCTACCATTCAACATTTGCTTGTAATAAAATGTAATAAATCCCCTGGACCAGACGGTCTTACAAATGAGTATTACAAACTCTTAACCAATGTCCTATCCCCTCACTTGACCCGGCTTTTCACATCCATCGTGGAGAAAGGCTCTGCTCCGGCGGAGCTGTTATGTGCAAACATCTCCACAATTCCAAAACCAGGGAAACCGACGGATTTGGTGACAAATTACAGACCGATCTCCCTACTCAATTCTGATATAAAAATCTTTTCCAAAATACTGGCCAATAGAATTAAAAAGTACTTTTCCCCAACTGATAAACCCAATCATGGGTTCATAAGAAATAGAAAACGCGGATGGTTTGGAAAGGGTTTTAAATTTTTTTCAGTTAGCAAACATTTATAGTACCCCCCCAATTACTCTGCCATTAGACGGGGAAAAAACATTGACAGAATCCCAAATTGGGGGCTTTTGAGAAAAACACTTCAAAAAAATTGGATTGAAGGGGGATCTTTTTCTGCCGTTTCCGCTCTGTATTCTTGCCCTTCTGCTAGGGTATTCCACAGTTTTCTTTCTAAAAATTTGAAAATTAAAAACGAAAGAGGCAGGGATGCCTTTAAACCCCCCTTTATATATTGATCTGTGTGAGAACCCTGGCAGAACATATCCCAATCTTCGGGGAAAAAAGGGAATTTTAATTAAAAACGCCATTCACAAAAGTAGTTTATAACATGAAAATGTTTTTTCCAGCAACCAGTTGCTTCTATACCAGCTTTGTAAGAACTATTAGACCGCTATGCTAAAATTTAATATTACAAACTGAATATAGCCAAATCGATTATTCTCCCTATTCACTGCCCGTTGTCCCTTAAAAGTCAATTAACACAATTAAATATGATATGCGCTGTCACTTATGTTCCCCTTTCTTATATTTAAAAAAAAACCCCCCAAAAAGCAACCACTATCGAGAAAAATCTTTATGACCTTAACATAACCTTGACTGAGGAAATTAACAAACTTAGTAAATTGTCTTTGTCCTGGTTGGCTCGTATTAACCTGACTAAAATGGTTCTTCTGCCTAGATTTCTGTATATTTCCCGTTCCCTCCCCTTTTTATTCCCTAGAGCTCTGCTTAATGGACTCCAGAATCAAATGTTAAAATTCATTTGGAACTCCAAGAAGCCTAGAATCCAAAAACAACATCTTTATAGAAAAAGTAGGCAAGGTGGTCTTTCTGTACCGAATCTCACCCAATACAACATTGCATCAGTGTTAGAACCCTTACAGCTACATTGCCATTCTCCCCACTCGCATCACTGGTTACACCTCGAAAACTCCCAGATTCATAAAGGTTCCTTTAAGGACTGTCTAGTAGCAATGCTATGCGGTTTTAAACCTCCCACATTTGAACTTTGGACCATGTCGCATGCAGTAAATACATGGCATAGATATATTGTACAAAAACGCAGAGTGTCAATACCAAAAATGAGATGTCCTCTTTCTGTACTCCACTGTTTAGCCCCAGATGTTCCTATTAAGCTTTGGATAGACATAGGGATCGAGACAATAGGGGATCTCTTTCAAGGGGACCAATTCGTCTCTTTTGATAACCTCTGCGAGCGTTTTCCCATTCCCCGCAACCATTTTTTTGTCTTTTTACAAGTTAGACATGCGGTGCAGACATGCACTTGGCCGCTAGTCCCTAGACTAACTTCCCCACTACACTCCCTGTTGTGGGTTGGGTCAGACAAAACTTAATGTTTATCATTGGCATATCAAACATTAACGGGCGATGAACCATCCTCTAAACCAGAATACATAGTGAAGTGGGAGACAACACTGGGAAAAAACCACTTTTTCCCCAAAAGGTTTTGGGTTAAAGAGGGGGGGGGGAATTAAAAACCCTAAAATTACTCTAATTGTGCAAATCATATGGAACTCTCGAGGAAAATCTTTTTTCGTTTGAATTTTAACCCCCAACAAACCCCCTGGCCCATACTATACCTGGTTAAAACCAAGAAACTCTGTTTGGAAAACGGTGTAATTGTAGGAGGTTCTCTCATTCATATGTGGGGTCCGCCCGGTCTTTGGCGGGCCCCTCCCGGAGAAAGGTAGAGAAAACAGGGGGGGGGAAGGGGGGGGGGGGGGGGGGGAACAAATTTTTCCCTACCCATTTTTTCCCCTCTCCTTAATTAGCTCCCTTTTTGAAATTTAACCTTACAAAAAGATTTTTCCCCCCAAAAATCCTTTCAAACGATTACTACAATACCTGTTTTCCACTAGATATACAATCGCAGCTAACTGGAAAACTACCTCCACACCTTCATTAAAGGAAGTCATCAAATTAAGAAAAAGCCTCAATTTAAAAGGAAACCAGTCCCATTGCCCACCCCCATAAGGTTTTCGAAGGGTTTTGAGAAAAATTGGGAACCCCCCTGGACGGATTTTCCCTCAAACCCCAAAACGACTCTAGTCTTAAAGAATCAATCCCTATCTTTATAGTTTTTTCTAATAAACTTTTTAAAAACTTTTAGTAAAATAATATATTAAAAAAGGGGTTTAAATAAAGGTTTTACTTTATATACTACGGTTTTTACCTAAAATCCGTGGTTTTTTAAATGCATAATTGTGTTAAAGGGGGGGGCCGGGGGGGGGTTTTAGATTTCACTTTTTCTGTTCTAGTTTGGTATATTGAACTTGCTTTTGTGTCCAATTGTTTTTTTGTACGATTTTACTTTTCAACTTCAGTAAACCTTCTTCTTGCTGAAAAAAAAAAAAAAAAAGCAACCCAGGTAAAACAGGGGGGGGGGGGGGGGGGGGGGGGGGGGGCTGTCTGCCGGTATTGCAAACTTGGAAAACCGGAGAGAGGGCCCCTGCCCCCGGGAGGCTTGAAGGGGGCCTTTTCTTTTAAATTTTGAAAGTGCGGAATTTTATAAATGGACCTTTAATTGGTCCATAAAAACGGTTTGACTATATTTTAAAAATTATAGGCCAATGGCCGAAGGGTTTTTTATTTGTTTTTTTTCTAATCATGGTTAACCCCACCCGTGCTGCAATAAAACAGGGGGAAAGTCCTAAAGAAGTCTTTGTTTTTGGGGTTTCCATTCCCTTACCCAAAGGGGCCCATCCCGGTGAGCAAAAAGTTAACCCCCCCCCCGGAAAAGGGGCCCCGGGGGGGCGTCCCCGGGGACCACAAGTGAAAACGTTACATAAAGGTAAAAGGGAACGGCATAATTTTGGGGAACGAAAAAGAGCAGAGTTGTACAAGGGGGAAAATTGTGCTGCAAGAAAATTAAAAAAGGGGGAGGGGGGCCCCAAAAAATGTGAAACCCGTGCTTGGCGCGAAAAAAGAATGTTTTTGGTGGCCATTTGTTTAGTTTACCCCCCCCCCCCACTTTACCAAAAGGGGAATTATTTTTTTAGCTGGGTGGTTTTCCCTAGAACCCCCCACCGGCAGTTGGGCCACAGGGAACCCCTTACCGACCAAAAGGCAAAGTCCAAGCCGGGAAACAACGGGAAACTCAAAAAACCCGATAAAACCCCCATTTCCCTTTCCCCCAGGAGGAGCTGTTGGGGGGGTTTAACCAAAAAGCGGGGGATGTTCTCCTGAGGGTCCTGAACTGGGAGGGCAGAGGACACGCTGCCACGGATGCATTGGCTGCGGGTGGATGATCTCCTACTGTGGGTGGACATGGACTGCCGCCAAGATGTCTCCAGAGTGCACCCAGACATCGCACCAGGTATGGAGACCCGCCAGACACGGGTAAGACTGTTCCAATATATTTTGAGACCTGTTGTGGGACTGTCGTCCATTGGGCAAATGGTGTGGGGAAAACCTACAGTCCGGGTGTTTACTTGGCAAGACTTCCCCCCATTTGAGCACTTGTGGGCAACCGCGAGGTGTCAGGCAAAGGAAGTGACTGTTCCTGGGAAGTGCCCCCTGGGGCCCGTATGCGTTGCCGCTGCCTGGAGACAGAAGAGCCTGGGTTGGAGTCTCAGAGAGTACCTGAGACTGACACGGTTTATTTTGGACTGGAAAATTCTAATGAACTCTGTGTACAGGACGTATGCCTAACATTACCTGCTGTGTTGCCTGTGGGGGAGGGTAACACCTCTGCTACTTCCAGTGGGATAAATGCTGTGTCTGATGAAAATGCTAATAAGGGCTTAAACCAGAAGTGTAAACCATGCTATGCCACACAGCCTGAGCAAAATAATGTTAGCTGGGGCACAGGGTCAGCTCCAGTTACTGCGGCCCTGTGTGAACAAGCGGCTAGAGGTGCTGCTGTAGAGTAGACAAGCTCAAGGGTGCCCCTAGAGGTCATGATTAACTGTGCTGAGAGTATAGCAGAGAATGTATGTCCTGTGGGGGATGAAGACCTGGAGGCATGTGTTAACACTACAGGCTCAAGTGGAGCTGGTGTCGTTGACCATAGCAACAAGGTAAACCTCTGCCCCTTTTGTTGTGGAAAGGTGTGAATATGAGTGCCCGGCAGATGTGTGCAAAGTGTCTGGTGTCCAGTTCATAAATGTGTCTGCCAGTGACCCCAGCTAACTGTATGTACCTGATTGTAGCCTGCAAGTCGCAGGTAATGCGGGCCCAGGGACTGATAGCCACCAGTTCTGTTTGACTGCTGTTGGTCCCAGGGAGGAGCTTTCATGTTTCAGTGTGCGGCCTGGAAGGGAACTGGAGAATCCAAGGGAGGTTTGCACACCTACAATGTGTGAGGAGTAGAGATGGGCGAATTTCCCGAAATTCGTTTCGTTCACTTCGCCGAATTTCTCGGCAAAAAATAACTTCATTGCAAAATTCTTTGGACGAATCATTAAAAACAGTACTTCCAGGCTGCACAGAGGTGCAGGGGCTTTTTAGAATGTTGTGCCATGCTTAAATATGCGAGGGGTTTCGTTTGGTCTTATAAAATGTTGTGTTTTAGTATGACACGCACATGACTCCCGCCGCTTTAGAATCGCTTCACAAAAAAAATTTCCCTGGGCCTTAAGGGGGAAAAAATAAACAAAAACTGAGCGGGTGTTTCCCGAAAATATGCCCGAGAAAGCTGGGAAAAAAAAAAAAGTGAGAGTCAGATGGAACATTGTGACAGAGTTTGGAGGTGCGGGGCGCCCAAAACGCATGAGGTCAGACAGTGGACAAATGACATTCTGGAGGTGGCAAAAAAAAAGGAATAGGTCACAGAGTGGCACAATGACACAGTGTGGAGGTCACGGCACAAACGCATGAGGTCAGACAGTGGCACAAGCACAGTGTGTGGTCACGGGGTCAGCCACAGCAGAGCTGAGGTAGACAGTGGGCCAATGACACGTGTGTAGGTCACAGCAGGCCAGCAGCAGCATGAGGGAGACGTGGTACAAAACATTTTGTAGGGCAGGAGCAGCAGCTGAGGTCAGGCAGGGACAATGCATTCTGGAGGGGGGCAAAAAAAAGGGTGGCAAAAAGGGGGCACAATGAACGTGTTGGTTGAGGCACGACAGCAGCAGCGATGGGTCGACAGTGGCACAAAGACAGAGTGTGAGGTCACGGATCAGCCACAGAGCAGCATGAGGTGACAGTGGCACAATGACACAGGTGTAGGTACAGCGCACCAAGCAGGCATGAGGTCAGCAGTGGACAATGACACAGTGTGAGGTCAACGGCAGCAGCGCGAGGTCAGGGAGTGGCACAATGACATTCAGGGGGTGGCAAAAAAAAGGGTAGGCAAAGGTGGGGCAATGGAACGTGTGGAGGTCTGGCACACCCCAAACGCAGATGGGTCAGACAGTGGCAAATGACACTGTGTAGGACGGCGCAGCAGAAAGGGTCAGGCGGGACAATGACATTTGGGGTGGGAAAAAAGGGGGTAGGCCACAGAGTGGGGCAAAGACCAGTGTGGAGGTCACGGCGCAGCCCGCGCAGCAGAGGGGGACGTGGCACAATGATACATTGTAGGTCACGGCAGCGCCACAGCAGCAGCGAGGTCAGGGCAGTGGACAATGACACAGTGTGTAGGGGCCAGAGCGCTGAGGTCGACGTGGGGCAAAGCACAGTGTGTAGGTCCGGCAGCGCGCTTGGGGGTCAGGCCCGTGGCCAAGCATTTGGAGGTGGCAAACAGGAGTGGCCCCAGAGTAGGGGCAAGCACGGTGTAGGTCCGGAACAGCCCCAGCAGGAGCATGAGGCAGACAGTGGCCAATGACACAGTGTGTGGTCACGGGGCGCCCTGCGCCGCATGGGTCAGGGAGTGGACAATGCATTTGGAGGTGGCAAAAAAAAAGGGGTAGGCCAACAGAGTGGGACAATGAAAAGTTGGGGGTCAGGCACAGCCCCAGCAGCGCATGAGGTCAGACATGGGAAATGCACAGTGTGTAGGTCACGGCAGCGGCCACGCAGCGCATGAGGGGCAGGCGTGGCACAAAGCTTTTGGAGGTGGCAAAAACGGAGTAGGCTACAGGAGTGGGACAATGAAACTGTGGAGGTCACGGTGCAGCCCCAGAGCAGATGAGGTAGAAGTGGCACAATGCGAGTGTGGGGTGGGGGGCAATACCGTCCCCGGTAAAGTGGTTGGTGGCAGTGGAGAAATTAGCAGATGTGTGGCCATTGGGGGGTGGCGGCATCAGAATAGTGGCAGAGGCAGGTGTTTGAACCAAGACTCATTTCTCACGGGTTTGGGTGAGGCTTTCATGGCTGATGTAGTTGACGCCTAAGGCATTGGTGTGTGGTAATCCTGGCCGATCCACGCCTGATTCATCTTGACAAAGGTCGTCGTTCCACATTTCCCGTGGACAAGCTGGTTCTCCTTGGGGTAACGATGGCCCCCGCCGCACTGAACACCCGCTCTGTGCCCACTACTGGCCGGGCAGGACAGCTTCTCCACTGCAAACTCGGCAAGTTGCGGCCACACAAACCAGTTTGGCTGCCCGTAGTCCAGCGGATCTTCTAACTGGGGTGGCAGAGTGCTGTCCAAGTAGGCCACACCTGTTGGTTCAGGGACTGCTCCAGGACCTGTGCTGCTGCTGGCGACTACCCTCCCCACTAGGCGGGTGAAAAAGCTGCTCATCAGTGATCCGGGCTTAGGGGGTTTCTGCTGATGGAGTGGGTATGGCTCCTCCCCCCCCCTTCCCCCAGCAACCGCGGCAGTAGTACGTGAGCGCTGAGAACCCCCGGTCAGACCTGTCAGAGAGGGCGATGCCGCACATAGGGAGCCCGGCCAAATGATTCGGAGGATTTCCCTTTAGTATTTGGTTTGTTCTCCCTTTTCAATAGCTGGGAAAAAGGCTCCCATTTTGGACCGGTAGCGAGGGTTTCCAAAAGGGTGGAGAGCCAGAAATCATCCCTTGCCGGATGCTGACTTTCGGCTGTCACTAGCCAGGCAAATAAGCATGCTGCGGGCTATTTTGCACAAGTGACTCCCAGGGGCTCCATGCCTCCATTTCCACTGTATACTGCCGCGGTGACTTGGGGGTCATCTGCCTCGTCTTCCTCATCTCCATCCACCTCTTCAGCTGCTCCTGCTCCTCCTCTCTTGTCACCTGGGTAGAAATCCACTCTTTCCCCAACAATGTTTTGCTCCAAAGTCCTCCCCCTCCTTCCCCTCCATTTCAGTCCCATGGACTCTGGGGCCCAAGAGATGTTTTCCAGTCCCCAGCCCCCTGCCCAGACGATTTTTCGCATCTGCCCAGGCATGAAGCAGTGGAAATGGTTTTCATCCCGTAGTCTGGCTACCAAATACGGGGCCCTCCTCGAATGGCTTCAACAAACGGCGGTGTACGCATGAGTGCCCTGGCTGACCAAAGTAACGGGGAGACTTTGTCTCCCTGGATCATAAAAAATTCATTTTTTGGCCTTTCTTTTGTTTTTCGGGTCGGGGCCCAGGGGGGGGGAATTCCAAGGGGGGTGGAAAAACGCATATCGAGTGTGTTTGGGTTGGCCGTTCTGCCGCGGGCAACTCGAGGGGGGGGTGTTCCTGGGGGGGTTAGGGGGGAAATGGATAAAGGCATGCCACATTTTCCCGGGGGGGGCCATTTTCCCAGATGTTCTGAAGATCGGGGGAAAGACTTCGGAACCTTTTTTCACAACCAGATTGAAAACACTTTGCGCCCACGGGGGGGGGGGGCGCAATGGACCATCCCTCCTCGGTGCAGCGGCGGCACCAGTTCTCCCATTGCCCGTCCACCAGGGTTTTTCCGTTTGCAGTTGGCGCGGAGAAAGCCACCATCGATTTTTTGCTGCTTGCGCGGAGCAGCCTCCCTGTGTGACTTAGTTCGCCGGGGCAACCCCAGGTGTAGAACTGGTGACACCGCTGTGCCCTAAAATTTGGGGTATATGGAGCAGAAATTGTGGAGGTGAGATGGTGGTGGTGGTGGTGGAGGAGGGGGAAAGCACATTACCCAGTGGGGCCGTAAAGGACTGTAGGGCCCTGCCGTAGTTCAGCCCCAGACGTCGCGCTGCCGTGCATTGGGAAACAAAAAGAAAAGCTTAAGGCTGGCCCACCTTTGTTTAATATTTTTGAAGTGCTGGTCTCCCTTTTTTGGAAAAAAATTACGGTTGGAATTTCCCCATCTCGGCTAGGCAAAAACCATTAGTTCTCTGAAGGTGCAGGGTCCACCTTTGGAAAAAAGGGGGGGGACTGCTTCCAACAACTTAAAAGGAGCACGGTCAGTCTGCACCTTGGAGGGTTTTGGCGCATACTGTTGTCTCTTTGAAATCCCTCCTGAACGCTGCGGGCGCCATGAGTAGGGGAGCAGGAGCATCTGGCGGGAGTGATGTCAAAGAAAAACGCTCCCTTCTGCAGAGGTGGTGGGAGCCTTGATGGTCAATGGCAGGGTTTCCCCACTGGGCGCTGCTGCTGCTGCTGTTGTGGGGGCCGGGCGGGGTGGACCACCACATTAAAGCCCGTTTCTCCCGGCCACCGGATGGACGTGATGTGTTGACGCGGGCCGTGGTGCCAACGTTAGCCCCCTGGCCCGTTCACTTTCTGCTTACAGTTTTAAAATTTACCCTATTGGCATCCGGTGTCTTGCAAAGAACTGCCCACCCCCCGGTATCGGATTTTTACGCCAACGCTCCGCACTAGTGCTTCTCCCGCCGCTCCCTCGCGGGCCCCCTGTCCCGCTACTTTCTGGACCTGCGAAGGGGTTTTTTACCCGTGGCCGTTTGGCTCCCGACCCACACTGCTGCACCCTGCTGATCACCGCCATAGACCCACTTTAGGTTCGGTCCCTGAGCGCGTGCCCCTTTTCCTGACGTGATGAAGCCTTGCCTCCCGGCTCCCAAGTGCGGTCGGCTACTTTCATCTATTTGGTTTCATCGTCATGCTGTCCTCTAAAGGTTTGGTATGCAGAGGTGACCCCTACAACTGACCTCCCATGCCACTCTCCAAATCTATCTTTGCCGCCTACTGCAAGAAAAGGGGAATTGGCCCCATTTCTTCGCGCCAAGTAACGCTGACTGCCCCCCTCAAATTGTTCAACCCTTTTATATAGTGGGGTTTAGCCCGGGCACATGTGATCTTGGTGAGGGAAGGATGGGACAGAGGGGGTTGTGGCGGTGAGGGGCCCCTCCCGGGCCATGCCAACTAAGGGTTGTGTTGACTTCCCACCGACTTTGGCTGGGGGGTTTTCAGATGTCATTGGAGGAGTGGTTTACCTAGTCAACAATCAAAAACCATTGGGTTGTAGTAGTACCGGCCGCTAGTGACAGCGGCAGGTTTTGGGGCCCCACCGAGTGCCCTGCTGCGACGTCCCCCTTTCTGTTTCTGCGACCTGCTCCAGGAATGTTTGTGCCTCTGCCCCTCGAGGTGAAGAGCCTGCCCCTCTTGTCTGAAAAATGTTTGTTTAAAAGTACGACCTGTTTTATGAAGAAACTGATATGATAAATACCACCCTGTATTTGTCCCAAAAGAACCCAATAAGAAGCTTGGATAACCCTTTTGGGTAAAATTTTTCGCTCCCCAAAAAGGGGAGGAGAAATTGACTTGTATGTGCTGTTCAAAAAAATCTGTGTATTTTACTGAATATAAAAGCACAAACAGCTTAAAAAAACCTTTTGGATATGAATTTGTGGCGGTGAAAAGCAAAGTTTTTTTTTACTGGTAAACTGCAAAACAACGCTTTAAAAACCCCCGGATGTAAAAATTTCGCAAAAAAAATGGAACCCGAAAAAACTGCTTTGTAGGTGTTAAAATTTTCGTGTTTTTACGCTAATAAACAAGAGAAAAAATTGAATTTAACCTTTTTTGTGAATTTGGTAAGGAAAATTGTCATTTTTTGGGGGTGAAAAAATCGGTTTATTTTGTCACCACTGCAGAAAAACAACGCTTAATTTTCCATGGATGTAAATTGGCAAAAAAATTGCAACCCGAAACTACTAGCTTTGTAGCGTGTTCAATTTGGGGTTTTCTCGTACAAACAAGGAAAAAAAATTTTAATTAACCTTTGCTTGTGAATTATGGTACAGGAAATTGTATTTTTTGGCGGTGAAAAAGACGGTTATTTTTTTCACCCAGCCAAAAACAAAACGCTTAAAATTAGCCTGGATGTAAAATTTTTGCAAAGAATTTTAAACGAAAAAACTAGCTTTGTAGGTGTTAATTGCGTGTTTTTTACGTACACAAAAGAGAAAAAAAACGTAATTAACCTTTGCTTGTAAAATTTTTGGTTAAGGAAAAAATTTTAATTTTGGCGGTGGAAAAAGCGGTTTTTTTTTTGTCCCCCGAAAAACAACGCTTTAAATTAACCCATGGTGTTAATTGCGCAAAAGAATTTTAGCAAACCGAAACTACTAGCTTTGTAGGTGTTACAATTGGTGTTTTCTGACTACACAACAGGAAAAAATTGTAATTAAACTTTGTTGTGAATTATGGTACAGGGAAAAATTTTTTTTTTTGGCGGTGAAAAGACGGTTATTTTTGTCACCACAGCACAAAAACAAGCTTAATTAACCCTGGGTGTAATTGTGCAAAAGAATTTAGCAACCAGAAATTTCTTGCTTTGTAGCGTGTTACTTTTCGTGTTTTTACGCTACAAAAAAAGAGAAAAAAAATTGTAATTAAACCCTTTTCTTGTGATTTTTTGGTACAGGAAAAATTTTAGTTTTTTGGGGGTGAAAAGACGGTTTCTTGGATCACCGAGCGAAAAAACAAACTTAATTAACCCTGGATGTAAAATTTCGCAAAAGAATTGGCAGCCAAAAAAGAAATGTTTTTTATTATAAAAACGCTGTTTCTTTAAATGAATAAAACGGAAAATGGGGTTGTCCCCCCTTTGGGTTTTTCAATGGCTGTGAGCAATAGCATTAAAATGTAATTTTCAGCTGCAGTGGGGGGGTGCCCACTGGTCGGGCCGTTTTAAAAACCCTCTGGGCCCCGGGCAGGCTGTGCATGGGGGCCCCCCCAAAACCACAAGCACTTTGGGTGGGGTCACAGTCGATATTACATTGGTTTAAGAAACCGTTGGGGGTACCATGAAAAAAAGATACGGAGCAAATACCATCAAAACCATTGGGGATAATAACTATGCTATTAGTCCCCTAAAATAAGTGTATGTGTGGAATGAGCAAAATTTATCCCCAAAAAGGGAAACCCGCTTATTTTTCCCCTTTGTTCTGTCGCGTTCTGCCGGGGTTTCTTTTACAATATCCCGAAGATACCTCCCGGCTTTTTCAATACGTATTTTTAAAACCCCCCCTTTCAGGAACAAATTTTGAAAGCAAACCATAACAGTTCCCTGTGGACAGCTATCTTAAAGGGGTGTCTCACTACAAGGATCGTTGTTTTTTTTTTAAAGACCTTGCAAAAAAAAGTCCTTTGCAAATATGTCCATTACCAATGTCCTACCTATTCATAGATATCCCCTCTTGTATGGGCTGCATCAGCTCCTCAGGTTGCTATAGCTACAGACCTGTGTGATCTCTCCTGATAGGCTGCCAGCACTGATTGCTATAGCTACAGACCTGTGTGATCTCTCCTGATAGGCTGCCAGCACTGATTGCTATAGCTACAGACCTGTGTGATCTCTCCTGATAGGCTGCCAGCACTGGTTGCTATAGCTACAGACCTGTGTGATCTCTCTCCTGATAGGCTGCCAGCACTGGTTGCTATAGCTACAGACCTGTGTGATCTCTCATGATAGGCTGCCAGCACTGGTCACTATAGCTACAGACCTGTGTGATCTCTCATGATAGGCTGCCAGCACTGATTGCTATAGCTACAGACCTGTGTGATCTATCCCGATAGGGTGCCAGCGCTGATCACTATAGCTACGACCTGTGTGATCTCTCCTGATAGGCTGCCAGCGCTGGTCACTATAGCTACAGATCTGTGTGATCTCTCCTGATAGGCTGCCAGCACTGGTCCCTATAGCTACAGACCTGTGTGATCTTTCCTGATAGGCTACCAGCGCTGGTTGCTATAGCTACAGACCTGGCTTCTACTGCAGCCTAGTGGAAGCCAGTAAATGTCCCTGAATTCAAAGTGAAACCAAGAAAACAGGACTGAGGTGAGAGGAATCAATGTAGTGAGACAACCCCTTTAAGCCCGAGGCCACACGGCCGCTCATATAAAATACTTATGTCTAATTTGTCTTTTTTTAATCTAGACTTTGGAAACTCTTTCTCTATGAAATTGTGTGTTTTGTCATGTATAACGGTGACCTCCTGTCTTCTCTTTACCTCCTTGTTTTTGGTGGTCGTCATTTCTGAAGTCCCTGATTGGGTTCAGCAGTCAAGGTGCCATTGTCTGACTTCACCACTCCAAGCCATTTACTTTAAAGTGGTGAAGTCCGACAATGGCACCTTCCTTGAATGCTGAACCCAATCAGGGACTTCAGAAATGACGATCACCAAAAACAAGGAGGTAAAGAGAAGACCATTATAAATACGTATATTATAGGAGTGGCTGTGTGTCCGGGGGGCTTAGGGTGGCCAAACACATGAAATTGTTATTTTACTGATACCCCTGTAAGTGTGTGTGTATATAAGTCCCCAGCTGAGCCAATGTTCACACAGAACAGATGACTGTCCCCTCTTGTCTCATTTGTGGTTTATTGTAAAATTTCCCCTTTCTGCATATATATGATTTAAATGCAGTGTATATATATATATATATATATATATATATATATATATATATATATATATATATATACACACTGCATATAAATCATATATATGCAGAAAGGGGAAAGTTTACAATAAACCACAAATGAGACAAGAGGAGAGAGTCATCTGTTCTGTGTGAACACTGGCTCAGCTGGGGACTTCATTTGTATTAACAGGTCTTGTCAGTGAGGGGTTTGGAGGGCCAGGACATGCAGTATAGAACCTATGAGCTGCTGCTGTGTGGCTGGAGGCACAGGGTGAAGCTGTTATATGATGCAGCATGTGCTCAGCCGTCCTGACCCATTTCACTGCCCCGTAGAGCCCCTGTACCTTCTGCTGTGCTGAGCCAGGTCCCAGTCCCAGAGGACTCTGCTGCAGTTTGAAGTCCGTGACTGTGGCCACAGCGAGGTGACAGGAGACACCCGGGAGGTGAGGGAGACATCTCTGCTATTTTTAAGTGACAGGCGACGTGCCTGTGTTTACACTGACTCCTTGCAGGGCCCCTGATCTCAGGGGGCCCCCGGGCAGTGGCCTACCTGGCCCAATTGGAGAGACGGCCCTGACTGGACTTCAGATCCAATACACCAAAAAATCAGAAATAGAACATTAAGAGAAGCAGTCTCTGAGACAAGCTGAGACACCCCACAAAAATCGCTGTATAAAAATCAGTTCTTCAGTAACAATCAGCCGTGGCAGCACCTTCCCTGATCAGTACAGTGAGAGCGGTATGAGCTCCCAGCGTCGCGCCCCGACTTATATAGTGCGGTGACGTCACAGAATCCCGCCGGTCTCTGATTGGCTTCATCTCTGCACATGTCATGCAGGCTATGCCCTTCTTCCTCCCAGAGTGCTTTGCCCCATGTAACGCCATGTGCTCGTAGCCATTTTATCAATCAAAAGCACACTTCGTTCACCCGAAGTACCCCAAACTTCGACTTCGTTCAGAACCGAAGTTTTCCTGAAATTCTAAACGAATTCCACTTCGTTAGAATCAATTCGCCCATCTCTAGTGAGGAGACTAGTTTAATGAGGGTGTGTCCAGACTCTGAAGTATATACCTGCATGAATGAGACCTCAGATACCTGTGTAGAGAAAATGTATGCTGAGATCTGTAGTACTACGGATTTCACTTGCCTCAATGGTTGCTGTATTGCCAGTAACCTTTTCTGCAATGGTCACAAAGACTGCAGTGATGGGAGGAGTGAGCTGCTAGACACCACAAAGCTGGGTGTATGCTTGGACCCTAGTGAGAGGCAGATGAGCGGGGTTAAATCCCCAGATGTTAAAGAAGTGCCTGGTTCTGAGGCAGCTGATACATTTTCCTTACAGGTGATGGAGCAACATAATAACAGTATCTCAGAGGTATGATGTCCTGTGGTTTGGGGCGAACAGTCGATGGATGCCATTTGCAGCCAGATGTCCGCTGAACCTACGGAGACTAAAAAGGTGACTGAGTTGCCTAATGTGAGCACGGCCAGTTTTGTGTATGAGGGAGAGAACTTTAAAGGTAATAGCCGGGCGGTTATTACTGAGGTCCCATTTATAAATGTGTCTGCCATTGCCTCCATCTCATTGTGTGAATTTGATGTGGAGCAAGATATAGGAGTATACCAGGTAGAAGCTGAGAGTTCTCCCTTAGAGATGATTATAGGGGATCTGAAAGAAACATCTCCACCCATTGATGCAGAGTGTCTAGGGTTAGAAAGCGCCTGTGAGAAGTGTGCACTGGAGAATGTGTCCTCTGACACTGGTGAGGTGCCAGGTAAGGTCATCATGGCAGACAAAGTGTCTATAGAGGTTGCCAATGGTGACGCTGAAACCATTAGCATGCCGGATTGTAGTGAGGTTTGTATTGCAGAATATGCATTGTTTGTGGCCCCTGTAGTGATATGTAAGCCTGCACAGAGCGTCACCACAAAGCAAACACCTGTTATGGGCTGTAAAGCTCAGGTGAGCACCAAAGAACCCCGTAATCGTGCAAGGGTAATGCATGAAAGGGAGGATACAGACCGTGAATGTGGTCTTCCCACTGCTGTAAGTCATATGTATGGAGGGACAATCGAGTCCACAGACATTAGAAACCTACCTGGTAAGGAGGCTGAGGTCATCGGCAGGGCTTTCCTTGATGTTGTGAGTGTCTGTAATAACCCTGTGACCACTGACGTACAGGTTGAGGGGGACACCGAGGTACATTGTACCACAGTCGATCCGACTGCAGTGGAGGTTACCATCATTGAGGAGGTCAGGGAGGTAGACCAGATTCCCCCTGGTAGGAACAAGTGACAGCTAGGAGCCAAGAGGCGGAGCTTCAGGGTTCAGAGAAATTTGACGCTGTATCTGATCCTGCAGACCAAGAGACAGTAGGTTTTAGCTCAGGTACGCCCCTAGGGGCCATGTTGAATAGTGACCCTGACAGGTGTGCTGTCATTACAATTTCTGGTGACACTAGGGCAGTTGCTGAGACCAACCAGGGGCCCCTGGCTTATGCGAGACCCAAGATAGGGAAAACTCTGCTCAGTGGGCACCATGCCAACATAGTCTGTGGGGGTAAGCACCCTACAAGGTTTGATAGCGCTGGTAATGGGGTTGTCAGTAGTAACCCTGTGAAGGTCGGCATGCGGGCTGTGTGTGATGACATCCTTGTAGTAGAGCATGCATGGGTTGGACATCTATAGTAAGTGGCAGAAGACTGCCCCGTTGCCCAAGGTGTGCCCTTTTGCATGGTATGAGCTAAACAACTGAGTTGTATATGGACCATTTTGTCTCTGCCCCTGAGGTGTAGGGAAGACGTTGCCACAAAATAGGAGCTTTGCCCCCGGGAGGGAGCCTGGGCAATGTGAAAAAAGGCCCTACGGCTTTAATCAGAGGGAGGGATATGGGAAACCCGGGCTACATGTAGTTACCTGTTGCAACCACTAGGTGGAGATATACCATTTGGTATATACACAACATGCCACCAAGGATACCTGGCCTTGGGGGTATAAGAGCCAACTGAAATGTATTGTCAGCCACTCTAAGTGGTTCCCAACTGTATAGGATTATTTGCTTTTCAGCCGTTCCGGGGTTGGCTCTTATTGGGAGTAGACAATGCGTTTGGGGGGGGCGTCTACTCCCCATGTTCCAGGCCACATTTTGGATAGGGCTCGGGAGTCCTATAAAAAGCCGGGTCCTTCAGGTGTACAGGGGGGGCGTGGTCTGCTAGCTGGTATTGCAGCAGAGGAGCCGGAGAGAGGCTCTGGCCCCCGGAGGCTTGAAGGGAGCCGTTACTGAGAGTGCAGGATGTGTGATACTGGACATTAGGTTCAGACAACATGTAGAGAGGGAGCTATATGTTTAGTTAGGGGCCAACGGCCGAGGATTTATTTATGTGTTTGTTCTAAATGCTGTGCTGTACACCCTTGCTGAAAAAACAGGGGGAAGCCCTAAAGAAGTCTTTGTTGGTGGGCCATTCGCTTACCAAAGCGGCGATCCCGTGAGCAAAGTACCCCCAGAACGGCCCAGGAGGGCGTCCGGACGCAAGCGAGGCGTTACAATATATAAAAATATAATATATATATATATATATATAAATATATATA
This sequence comes from Phyllomedusa bahiana, assembly GCA_025379985.1. Lineage (NCBI taxonomy): Eukaryota > Metazoa > Chordata > Amphibia > Anura > Hylidae > Phyllomedusa > Phyllomedusa bahiana. The sequence goes on along the minus strand of JAODAL010012179.1, from coordinate 36,166 downwards.
TATAAATAAATATAAATATATATATATATATAAAATATATATATAAAATATACTCGAGTATAAGCTGACCCGAGTATAAGCCACAAAAACGGGAAAGCTTATTGGAGGAAAATGCAGCGGCTACTGGTGAATTTTAAAAATAAAAATAGATACCAATAAAATTACATAGGCAGTTTAAAAGTCCCCCATAGCAGGTAAGGCAGGTTTAGGCAGTTTAATGTCCCCCATAGGCAGGCATAGGCAGTTTAATGCCCCCCATAGGCAGATATAGGCAGGTATAGGCAGTTTAATGTCCCCCATAGGCAGGTATAGGCTGGTATAAGCAGTTTAATATCCCCCATAGGCAGTTTAATGTCCACCATAGGCAGGTTATAGGCAATTTAATGTCCCCCATAGGCTAGTATAGACAGCTATATGTCCCCCTAGGCAGGCTATAGGCAGGTTATTGCCCCCCTAGGCAGGTTATAGGCAGTTATAGGTCCCCCTAGGCAGGCTATAGGCAGGTATAGGTCCCCCTAGGCAGGCTATAGGCAGGGTATAGGCAGGTATAGGCAGGGTATAGGTCCCCCTAGGCAGGCTATAGGCAGGTATAGGCAGGCTATAGGCAGGTATAGGTCCGCCAAGGCAGGCTATAGGCAGGTATAGGTCCCCATAGGCAGGCTATAGGCAGGTATAGGTCCCCCTAGGCTGGCTATAGGCAAGTTTAGGCAAGCTATAGGCAGGTATAGGTCCCCCTAGGCAGGCTGTAGGCAGGTAGTGGCAGGCTATAGGCAGGTATAAGTCCTCCTAGGCAGGGTATAGGCAGGTATAGGTCCCCCTAGGCAGGCTATAGGCAGGTATAGGTAGGGTATTAAAACAAAAAACAACCACTTACCTCGATCCCCGCTACTCCGTCTCCCAGGCGCGCTCCTTCGTCTTCTCAGCACAGGCGAGTGATGTCATCAAGGCCGCGCACGCAGCGTGATGACGCGTGCTGCCTGTGTCGGAAACTCCGGACAGCCGCGAGTCTGCAGCCACCCGGAGTCCACTGCGGAGCAGGGAGAGAGCTCGCTCTCTGCTCCGCAGTGGTATCTCCTCACCTGTATGAGCTCCGGAGGAGTCGCATACAGGGGAAGAGATAGCTGACAGCGCCTGGGCCACCGCAGTGCCCGGACGCAGTCAGGTACTCGGCCTTCAGTTATATGCGCTCCCAGAGGAGTCGCAAATAACTGAAGCAACCCTGTCGCGCACGGGCCATCGCAGCGCCCGATGCCGACAGTGACTTTGAGTATAAGCCGAGGTCGGATTTTTCAAACACATTTTTTTGTGCTGAAAAACTCGTCTTATAAATCGAGTATATATTGGGATAAAATAAAATATATATATATATATATAATATATATTCAGGCCCACTATCTTGGCGTTATACCAGATTCTGATCTGTGCTATACCCCCCGCATCCAATCACTTGCCGATCCTGTCACCTGCACCTCAAGAACATCTCCGGAATCCGTCCTTTTCTCACTGTGGAAACAACCCAGATTCTTAGGCAATGTTCACACGGCTTATTGCCGACATAATTGCGGGGACGGATTTCGCCACACAATTATGTCGGCTGCCGTGCAGCGGGGGCGGTGGGTCGGCAGCTCGCCGGCCCCATAGACATTCATTATTCACGGCGCGTACACAGCGTAAAGAATTGACGGATTCGCCGAGCGGGTAGAGGAGACGTAATCCATAGTTCTCTATGAGAACTGTGGATTACCGTAATGACTGGGACTGATTTCAGCCGTATTGGAGCGCAAATATGGCGCTCAATACGGCTGAAATCAGTCCCAAAATAAGCCGTGTGAACGAGCCCTTACTGTTGCTCTTATTCTTTCTCATCTTGACTACTATAACTCCTTGCTTATCGGTCTCCCTCTCTGTAAACTCTCCCCTCTCCAATCTGTCCTGAATGCAGCAACCAGGCTCATCTTTCTTTATAGCCGCTATACTGATGCTTCTACGCTGTGTCAATCACTGCAGTGGTTGCCCATTCAGTACAGAATACAACATAAATTCATCACTCTCACCCATAAAGCTCTCCAAAGTGCTGCTCCTCGCTACATCTCCTCCCTCATCTCTGTCTACCACCCTACCCACTCTCTGCGCTCTGCTGATGATCTGAAATTACACGCCTGTCTCATCCGAACCTCCCATGCCCGTCTCCAAGATTTTGCATGTGCTGCATCGGTTCTCTGGAACATGTTACCCCATATGATTAAGCACCCTCACAGCCTTCATAGGTTTAAGTGTGCTCTGAAAACTCATTTTCTTAGGCAGGCCTACCAAGATCCCTAATCGTTAACCCCCCCCATTTCTGTCATACTCATTCATCACTTCCTGGACTTGAGCGTTCACAGGCACTTATCTGTATATAGTTTAACGGTCTGGGTGGCAGGTTCATCCACTTATTGTGTAAACTACCCCATATTTATGTAACATGGCTGTACCATTGTAAACTGAGCACTTCTCACCCTCTGTCTCACCCATACACCCGAATAGATTGTAAGCTCTTTGGAGCAGGGCCATCATACTTCGTGTCTGATCTGTAAGTAGCTTTTTACTGTGTAACGTTTGCTTTCCTTGATGTACTTATACCCTCTAAATTGTAAAGTGCTGCGGAATATGTTGGCGCTATATTTATGATTTAAGAAAATGATTATACCTTCTTTGGCATCTCCTTTCAAATTCACATCCAGGAAACTACTGTCATCACATTTATAGCAAAAGGTAAATTTCATATTGTAGTCATTCGTGTTCATGTCTTGAAGCAATGTTTGTGCCTCTAATTTAACCCCTTAAGCCGAACACCTGAAAAGTAGTTAATGACCAGAATTTTTTTTTCATTTTTGCCTCCTTGCGTTTCAACAGTTGTAACTTTTTTATTTCTTCAATGACGCAGTTGGATGAGGCCTCGTTTTATTCGAGACAAGTTGTACTTTATTTTAAATTCGCTTATAAGTAATTGCAGATTTTTTATTTTTTTTTTTTTTTTACACCATTAAAATTTCACAATTAATAAATTGTTAGATTAATTATACCAGTTATTACGGTCGTGTGGATACCTAATATGTGTAGGTTTTTTTGTGTGTGTAATTTATGCACAATTATTTTTTATTCATTTTTTTTTAATTATTATTATTTATTTTTTATTCATTTTTTTACACTTTTTCAGGTTTTTTTTAAACTTTTTTTTTAAATCCCCTGAAGGGAGAACTGTGTTACAATTTTTTTTTTTTTTTAACACTTATTAATGTATAAGCATATTCATATATGCTAATACATTCTAATCTGTGTCACTTTGACACAGGCAGTGATCAGGACACCACATAGTGTGTCCTAGTCACTGGCTTCATACACAGACAGCTCTGGGGCCACTCTAGGTCCCCAGGGTTGACTGTGCAGCCATTCCCCGGGCTCTGTCGGGTCATTGGGTGTTCCGATCACCCGACAGAGCCAGGGGAACCCTTTGATTGCGCTGAAGTAACGCACCGCCGCAATCAAAGGGTTAAAGCACCGGGTTGCGGAGGTTTCCTCCGCTCCTCGCTGCTTGCAGGGGATGCTCTGGTTCAGGGCTGTGTGGTACAGCCCCGATCTTAACGCAGCTGCGGCGCCGGGCACCACAAACCCCCTAAGTCTGCAGCGACGCCAAAAGACGTAGCTGCAGACAAACGACCTGCACCAGCCGACGTCTAAAGTCGGCAGGCGGTCGTTAAGAAGTTAATAATGTTCAACAACAGGAGGAGGTCGTCTATATAGCCATTGTACCACCTGACTTGACGTTTGTTTGTTTTCCTCCTTGCCTTCCAAGAGACATAACATTTTTATTTTTCAAGCCCGCTAGACATAGTAGGGTTTTTATTTTGCAGTACAAGATGTACCTTTAATGGTGTTATTCACTGTACTATACAATGTACTGGGAAACCACAAAAAAATTCCAAGTGGGACAAAATGGGATGCCATGTTTGCATTTTTTTATTTTTTTTAATGGGTATTCACTCTCTGGTAGAAATGATGTATTAACAGTATTCTACATGTAGATATGCATCTGGCAATACCAAACATGTATGGTCTCTTTTTTTTTATGATACCGTAAACAAATTCCAAACATTTTTGATTTTTTAAATTTGTGTTGTGGCCGCATTTTCTGCGACCAATAACTTTTTTGTACTTGCACCTACAGACATGAGCTAGGGTGCATTTTTTGCGGGCTGAAATGTACTTTTTATTCGTACCAATTTTGAATACATGCTATCTTTTTTATCAATTTTATTCCAATTTTTAGTGGATGTAAAATTACCCAAAATCCCCCCGCAATTTTGCCGTTTGGAATTTTTTTTTCTTCTACGGTGTTCAGCATACGGGATAAATTATGTTATATTTTAATAGATCGGAGTTTTTTGGATGCGGCGATATCAAATATGTGTAACTTTTTTATTATTTTATTTTTTTTATTTGTAAAATGGGAAAAAGTGGGGTGTTGTGAACTTTTTTATGTTTTTATTTTTTTTACACATTAAAACATTTTCTTTTTTTTTGTTACTGCAACTTTGAGTCCTTCTAGGGTGCTTCACCACTATGGGGGGCGATTGTTTCTACAACCTAATGCATTGTGAAGGCCGGAAGTGGGGAACTTGAAAACATGGCAGCTGCAGTGTTCACCAATTGGAACCCAGTGATTTCACCGCTGGTGCTCCAATCGAAGTGGGGAACTGTGCGCAGCACGTTTCTCATTGATTTGGATCTCACTTAAATGCCTATACTTTGCAACGGTCAAATAGATTATAAACAGATTATTTCTATGGAATATCTATACAAAACTCCCTAACTATTGCTGTGTATAATTCCCTAAGCTAGCTGCCCCCCCCACCCCCCTGAGTAATATTGCTAGCAGCTTTTCCTGTGTTAAATCGCTATTAAATGGCATTTCTGCCTGCTGGCAAACCAGCAGACACAAAGGGAGCAGGTGTTTCACTACAGAAGTAAGGTAAATTGGCATTCAACACGAAATACAGTGACATACACATAAGATGGTCATACGACTTCACCAGCCAATGAGATCCCTACACCCTCACTGGTAACGTTTTTGACCCCCCCTCTGTGCTTCGCACTGATTGGCTGGCCACCAAAACTGAAGAAAGCAGCTGAAAAAGTCGCCAAACGCCTGTGCCAAACCCGAACTTTTTACGGAACTTGCGGCAAAAAATTTGGTTATTCTCGGGTTCGGAAAAAAAAAAATTTCCCAAAACCCATTCCCCCAAAAGGGTTTTGGGTTTAAACACTCCCCTTTAAAAAATAGAAAGTAACTCACCCACACCACCCAATCTGAAAAAGCGGGATAAAGCGCCCCTAAAAAGAGAAAAATCAAATGAAAAAATTTTAAAGTTTAAATTTGCAAACCCCTCCCCCCAAAACCAAAAAACACCTATGAAAGGGGTATTCTATTCCGCAATCAATAACACTACCCAAAAAAGGAAAAAAAAAAGCATCATTTTACCAACAGTAAAAAAGTGGGGAAACCCCCAAGCAAAACAAAAAAATAAAAATTTAAAATAGCAGAAAAAGGAGCTTTATTCACAAATAAAGGCCCTAAATGTAAAAAATTTTAAAAAAATAAAATTAAAGGATAGGAAAGGCAACAAAAAAGAGTTTGTTCTGTTGAAGATTCCACAACGGGTAGCCGTCTGGTACTCCCTTTTTACTTGTTTAGGTTTTACCACAAATCTTTCCCTACCCCAAAAAGGGGTTTGATTTTTTCCTGAATCATTTTTATCCATTTTTAAGGGGAAAAGAGATGCAGAATTTCAAAATGACTAAAAAAAAGAAACATGGGGGACATGTAGGTCTCGCCGGTCGGAGCGCACCTTTCCGCCATTTTTCCCGGGCGAAATCTGCGCCTAAAATTTATGTCGACCCCGGGGCGCGCTCATAAAAGCCATGTAAAGTCCCCGCTCCTCGCCAGGGTTGTAAAATGAAATTTGCGGGACTTTGGGCCAGTGCGGGCCTGCCCCCTAAGAAACCGCCCGGGGGTATTTGCAAATCATACGGGGGGGAAAAAGGTTCACGGCACCCCCCAAAGTTGTGGGCCAGTGCGGGCCCCGGGTGCCTAAAAATTTTTCCTTTCCCGGAAAAAGGCCCTGAAAACACGAAAAAAAATTAAACATGTCCGTGCGGAGTAAAAAACCAAAAAATAAACCTTTTAAAAAAGGGCATAAAAAAATTTTCTTTTGAAAAAGAGCTCAAACCTACAAAAAAAATACATAAATAAAACCCCTTTTCCCAAAAATCAAGAACGCGCAAAAAGGGGAAAATTTGGATTTTGGGAAAAATTCCCCCGGAAATACAGTAATTCAAAATTCGAAGCTCTTCTCATTGGTGGGCAGAAACCAGCCAATCAGAATAAGGGGAACGGAGGTTACCCTTTAAAAAACCTAGGGAAAAATTATGGACCAATCAAAATCAAAGGGGGAAAAATTTCAAAATACAGTAAAAATGCAGAAAAGAAAAAATTTGGGTTGAGTTTAGGGGGGGTTTGGGCAACCCTTTGGCCAAAATCAGAAAGGGAAAGCGACGGGGACCCGTTATAACCATAGAAAGTTTAAAAACCATAAAAATTTAAAAGGGGGGCCCAAGTTCAAAATTAACCCAAAAAAAATTGAAAAAAAAAAGCTGTTTGGGTTTAAAAATAGCGGGGGGCTTGGCTACCCCGGGGCCAATCAAGCGCACTACTTTTTCCCATTGTATTTTTAATGGAGAGATGGGGGCAATGAATTCTCGCGCTCAGCCCATGGCGGCATGGGATTTATGTTTTAAAAAAAAAAAAAATAATTCATTTTTTTTTAAAGTGTAAAAATATTCTCTGAAAAAGAGCTAAAAAACCTTCTATAAACATAAATAAATTTAAAACCCCCAAAAAAACGCTTTTTGTCGCCGAGACCGGCCCCACAAAAGGGAAATTTCGGGAAAATAGAAAAAATTCCCGGGTAAAATCGGGAAATTCAAATTTTTTTAAGCCCCTTCTCATTGGTCGGGCAGAAACCCAAAGCCAATCAAATAGGAGCGACGGGGGGGAACCAAAAAAACCAATGGAAAAGGTATGGACCAATCAAATTAAAAACAGGGGGGACAGTTCAAACTACATTTAAAATCAGAAAAGAGCTGTTTGGTTGAGCTAGCGGGAGTTTTGGGCTACCCCGGCCCAAAATCAAGCGCGACATTTTCCTCATAGAATTCCCAAGGGGGGAAAAGAAATGCAAAGCGGGGCTCGGGTTTGGGGGTTTGGGGGGTAATTTAAAAAGAGGCGGGGTTTTAATTTGGGATCGGGGGGGAGAGGCGGCGACGCTCTTAAGGGTTTTTTTTAAATGCAATCGGGAATAAAAACTGTACTTTGGCCGAAAAAAATGATAAAACAACAGAAATTTTGTCCCATGTGTATCTAAAAAAACCCAATAAAATGGTGGAAAAAAAAAAAATAATATAAATTAAAATAAAATAAAGTTTTTTTTTTTTAAATTTTTGGTTACAACCCAAAACTTTTTGACCCTTTGGGTTAAAAAAAATAAAGAAAATAAACATAAATTTTAAATTGAAGAAAAAATTTTTTTTTTCCTTTAGCCCCATTTTTATTGATCATTTTATTACACATTGGAAAAATTTTCCCTGCAGCCCTTATCTTTTTAAATTTTCGGCCACGTACAGTTTTTTTTTTAAATTGCATTAAAAAAACCCATAAAAAACGTCGTTTCCCTCCCCCCTTTGGGCCAAATAACCGCGCCTCTTTTAATTTCCCCCAATTTAAACAAACAGAGCCCCGCTCTGAAATTTCTTTCCCCAAGAACCCCTATGAAAAGAAAGCTCGCACTCTGTTTTTCCCCCGGATACCCAAACCCCCTCTAGCTCAACCAATAAAGCTTTTTTTGGGCATTTTTACTGTAATTTTGAACTGTGGCCCGCCTTTAAATTTTTAAAATTGGTCCTACTTCTCCTTTTGGTTTTAAAAAAGGTTCACGGGCCCGCTCCAAATTCCCGATTGGCCCCATACTTCTCCAAAAGGTTTAAAAGGTTCACGCCCTCTCCTATTCTGTTTGGGCGGGTTTTCTCCCGACCAATAGAAGAGCTTAAAAAATTTGAATTACGTATTTCCCGGCAATTCCTATATCCCAATTCCTTATGTAAGCCCCGTCTCCCCAAAAATTTGCGTTGTTGGATTTAAATTGTTTTAGTTATGAAGGTTTCAGCTCTTTGTAGAAATATTTTACATTAATTAAAAAAATTATTTTTTTTATCAACCCTTGCAGGGCATGGGGCCCGAATTTCATTGCCCCGATTTGGCCCATAACTACAATGGGACATAGGTCGCGCCAAAATTGGCCAGATACCCAAACCCCCCCACTTTAAAACCATTCAGCTTTTTTCTGTTTTTTTACTGTATTTTAAACTGTCCCCTTTGATTTTGAGGGTAAATAGTTCTCCTAGGTTTTAATTGGGGTTTAAATGTCCCCTATTTGATTGGTGGTTTATGCCGACCAATAAAGCGCTTACAGAATTTGAATTACTGTATTTCCCGGCAACTTCCAAATCCAAATTCCCCGAATTGCCCTTCAGATTTTGGAAAGGATTTTTTTAAATTTTTTTTTTTTTTTGAGGTTTGAGCTCTTTTTCTGAGACTGTTTTACGCCTTTTTAAAGGCGATTTTTTTTTGGGAATCATACTCCCCGCCGGGGTGAGCGCCGAGATTTTGTTTTCCTCTCATTTCCGTTCCGCTTCACTTCGCCTCCGCCGGGTTTTTTTGGACCAGAAACAACCAGGTTGCCTTCGGGGCTGGCAGCGCTGCATTGCGCCCCCTTTGCCCCCACTCGCGATCGTAAAACCCCCGGAGTTTTCGAGCGCCCCCCCCCCTGCCCCGGGAAAGCCAAAAACCCGGGGCCCCCACCGGCCCAAGCACGCCCCCTTCGTGAGGCGCAGCCGAAAGTGGCGAACGCTGCCCTAAATCGATCCCTCTCCGACAGTGGATTCGGGCCGATAAGGCACAGATTACTCCAGAAAACAGGCGTAAATGCCGTTCTATGGGCGACATGCCTATAGAGTTTAGTGGTAGAATTTGGATTGTAAGTCGAGGATTCATGATGTGACTGTAACATTAATCACAGTAATCTATAGAATTTTAGTGGTTCTCTGCTCAGAAGGTCCGCGATGGCGACCGATGTAGAGAAGTATAGTAGCCATACATAACGTTTCAGTTCACCTGAACCTTTGTCAGGTGTAAATGTTATGTGATAAAGGACATATCTGAGAACCTGTGGTATAGGTGAGGTATAATGGAGAGAGAACCAAGGAATGGAAGTGGTATAAAATTATTAGTATTAGTGATGAGCGATTACGTTGACTATCGTCATCGGGTCGATAGTCGATATCGGCAATTATCAATAAGATATCTGATAGTCGATAATAGATTACACCCAAACAGGGATGAGAAGCTGGAAATAACATCCCACAACAGCAAACTGTTATAATGTGCGTACATCTTAGGCAAGACAAATAGGTTATAAAAGCCACAGAAAAAAAATCACAGACCATTCAGCTAACCCTGTCTTCACCGACACATGACCCTTAATCCTGCAAGGACCCACAAATAAAAAATTGCAAAAGGCAGTATGATTTGAACCATCATTTTACTTGACTGGTACCTTGAATATCCCTGTCCGCTGACCTAGCATAAGCCCCATAACTTGCCATGCCCCAGATTAAAAAGTGACGGAAAAAGGAGTCTTCAACCACCATTTTAGTGAACTGGACATAGAGTATACCTGTTCTGTACCACAGAATGACCATTAAACCTGTCTGACCCACAGATTAAAAAATGCTAGAAAAAAGGAGATGCAGGGTTTGTGAACCACCAATTAGTTGAACTGGACATTGACTAATACCTGTCCCAGGACCACAGTATGACCATTAAACTGTCTGACCCCCGAGCGGGGGCTTAAAAAGTGCCGGGGAAATTAGTCTTTTGAACCACCAATTTATTGGAACTGCACATTAACTATATCTTTCTCTGTACCGCAATTAGACCATTAAACCTTGTCTGACCACAATTAGAAAAGTGCTGGGAAAAAGGAAGTCTTTACAACTACCATATTAGTTTCACTGGATATAGACTATACCTGTCCTGGGCCACAGCAAGAGCCCCAAACCAGCAAGAACCCCCAGATATAAAAATTGCCGGAAAAAAGGAGTCTTCAACCACTACAATTTTTAGGTTTCACTGTACATAGACTATCCCTGTCATGGTCCACAGCATGACCCCTAAACCTGTTTGACCCACATATCATAAAGTGGCACTATGCTATTTTTGTACATTTGACTCTCATTTAGTTTATATTTTTTTGGTAACTGGACATTTGGTTTACAGAATTTTAATTAGGGAAGTTTTATTTATAGTTTACATTATTCCCATTTTGCTTTTTTTTTCCAAGTGTGATAACAATACAACATACACCCCTCCCTGCAGTTTTTAAAGTATTTTTTTACAACGTGTAGGATGTGTTAATTCGTCCGCACACCCCATAAGTAGATACAAATGTCCTAATCATCCAAAAACACTTCATTAGTGAGAAGACATTTCCCCTCCTGGCTACTGATACTGATTCAGCCATCACTTCAATGGTTTCATTTTTTCTCCAAATCCTTCTTCATTGATTAGGGACAGACTCCCCTGGAGTTCAAATGATGCGACCCCATAGTGACTTACAGCCCCAGAACATTTTAAGCCTAAAATTGTGCAATTTTGTGTCCAGCCCTAGACCCCTTTTTAACACACTAACCTCACAGAAATCCACCTTTTTTACAAAATCTGATTTTTTGGAGAAATTTGAAGCTCACCTGAAATGCCCCTAACTGGTGAAGCCATGCGCCATCCATCCAACAGTAACACGGAGGTCCAGCTGCCAGACTTACAAGTGGGTTCGGATAGAGCCCAGGCTAACCGTCTGTCATCTCTTAACACGCAGTTCAGCAGCCAGGGCCGGAGTTACAGTGGGTGCGGTGAGAGCCCAGGCTGGCGCTGTCATCTATTAACACATTAAAAAATGCCCCTTATTACGCAGCAACGCGAAAACAGTCCCTTACTGAAGCAGAGTGCGGAAGCGGAAGAGTGATGTAAGGAACCTCAGCCCGTCCTCAGTAACACGTCCAAAACCTGGGTAGGCTTGCCCCCTCCGTATGATTGCGTATCAATTGAGGCTTCACTTGGAAGAATACTGGTGGTTAACGCTCCTGTTTCCACCCAGGTGCCCTTTTTTCTTGGCATTCTTTTTCTCATTTTTACTCCAACGTTGCTGGAGGAAATTTGTCTCTGTTCTTTTTTCTCCGTCCGTGCACCATACTCCATGTCCTCTGAATAACCTGACATCTGGACAAGTCTTCCTGTAACCTCCCTTGTACAATTCAGATGGAATTTTTTTACCATCTCTTTTGTACATGCAAGTTTTTTTAGTAAGTTTTACTTTTAGGAACCACAGTTTTTAAAAATAGGTGGAATCCCACCATGTCCTTTTGATTCCTCTTTTTATAATTGGTATTAAATGAGGTTTTCGTCAATACAGGGATTGCTAGCTATGTTAAAGAACTTGCAAAACAAGTCATTTTGCAATATGGTCCATTAACAGTGTCCTACCTATTCCTTTTTTCTGACAGCACCATCGCCCATGAGCCACTCTTGACAATTGTAAAGAACATATGTCTGTTAGAAAACCACAATTTTTTTCAATAGGACCTGTAAGCTAGCTGCATTTCACAGCAAATCCACCCAAAAATTCAAAACGACCCATGATCCACTTTTGACAATTGTGAAGAACAAATATCTGTTAAGAAACAACATTTTTTTTTATAATAGGACCGTGTCGATAGCTGCAATGATCACAGAAAAATGCCCCCGAAAAATCAAAGCATGGACCCCTTGAGCCACTTTTGACAATTTGTGAAGAACAAACTTCTGTTAGAAACAACAGTTGTTTTTTATAATAGGAACTGTAGTAAAGCTGCATGTCACAGGTAAAATGCACCAAAAATTCAAAGCATGAACCGTGACCACTTTTGAAATTGTGAAGAACAAATGATCTGTTGGAAACACAAAATTTTTAAGAATAGACCCGTAGTGTATGCTGGCATTGTCAAACAGCATGACCCCCAAAATTATAAAAAAAGACTTCTCAGCCACTGTTTAAAAATTGGTGAGGGAAAATGCCACTGAAGGCACATTTCCTTTTCCAAAGGACCATATTATAGCTGTAACTCACACAACATGAACCCCAATAAATTAAAAATATGACTACTCAGCCACTTTAAAAATTGTGATTGGATAAATGCCTACTTAGATCCCCTTTCTGTTCCAAAGGACCATAATTATAGCTGTAATCACACAGCAACATGACCCCAAAAAATTATAAGATATGACTCTCAGCCACTCTTTAAAAATTGTGATGGAGAAATGCCACTATAGAAGCCACATTTCATGTTTACCAAAGGTACCATAATTATAGCTGGTAACACAGCTAACGTGGACCCCAAAAAATTATAAATATGGACTTTTCAGCCACTATTTAAAATTTGTGATGGAGAAATGCCACCTTGAAGGCCACATTTTCTGTCCAAGGACCATAATTATTAGCATATCTCACAGCAACATGACCCCATAATTAATAGCAGTATCTCGACAGCAACATGACCTCAAAAAACATTGACAATGGCGAAAACTTCTAAAGATAAAGTGAGTAATGGAATACGGTGTGTCATTAAACCTTGCTTTTTATGGGGTGGTCCTGTTTACAGTCTCCTAACAGCAAAACCAGCAAAAAGGAACTGTTGGGAAAAAGAATAAAAATTGCAATACGAAAGCTCATTTTTAAAAAAAAGTTTTCGAAGAGGACCATTTTATGTATTTGAAGAGGAATGTGAAGTAGACGGCAACAATCGAGACCTCGGCAATTGGGGCCACAACAACAATCAGCGATCCATGCCTGATTCATCTTGATGAAAGCAAAAAACGATCCATATCTGTGGAAGCCGATGCATTGTCTGTTAATGACCCCTCCAGCTGTGCTGAAGGTCTTCTCAAAATGACGCTGGCTGCTGGCAAGGGCCAACACCTCTATGGCGTGGCGAGCGAGCTCGGGCCATTCGCCCATTTAGATACCCAGAGTCTATTGGGCCTGAACACAATCCAAAAACATCGGTGTTGAACGCAGATAGTCGTGCACCATGATTCTTAAGCTGTCCTGTTGTTGGAATGTGTGCCCTGCAGTGCATGCGTTGGTGAGGTGGTAAATAAAGATTGCCCAGAGGGTCACCCATTAGGCTTCTGCCACCCTTTGGGGGCCCTGGCTTGCTGCCGCTACGGCTACTTGGCACCTACTGCTGTCATGTCGCTGACGTTTGTTCCACCGTACATTTTGAAGAACGTGAAGCAGACGACAAACAGATGTCTCCAGTTGATCAATCATCAAGGTGCCCTCCATTTCCTGCATTATACTCTCTATTTGGGTGGGTGGAAGGAAAGTCTGATTTTTTGTATTGTACCGGGGATCCAGGAGGTTGGCCACCCCAGTAACAGTTGTTCATTTTGATGCCTTAATGCGAGATCATGTAGGAGGAAAATGGAGTATCCAAGCACTCATGTGAGAGATGGAGTCCTTAGATTTCCCAATCCTCTGGGTCGAGGGGGCACTAGCAAACTCATCATCCTCCATCTTCCTCCTCCGCCCAAATTCGCGCCAACCTCTTTCCAAGGCAGGGACGTCGGTAATATAGATGTTCCTAGGAATACCTCCTCCTCCTCCTCCGCTTCCCCGGCACAGGATCAACACAGCCCCAGACTTGGGCCTCAGATGATACACCCTGAGAGCTGAGGCGCCGCCCTTGTACCTATCCCTGGATCCCGAACCACTGCTATGAAACCCGATATAATTTGAGAAACTTTGTCGTGCTTGTGGATTCGGCGGAAGAAAGGCTCCGTTTCTGCAACTTGTCCGTCTCCTCCTCCCGCAGGCGGGACCTGATGTTTCAGAGTGTCCAAATGTATCGTTTCCAAACTAAGAACACCACAATGCTCATATCTGACAAGGGCATCGTCCGCACTGACCATTTTGGTGCTTCTTCAAAACGGCAAGGAGGTGGCGAGCTCTCTCACCTGCCTCCACTCTCGTTGGCTCAACACCCTGAGGACAGCACCGCTGCTGTCAGGCCATTTGCACTTACCGTTACTGCGTAAATGGAAATTGCGCTGCTGCCACAATCGCGGAGCATGGGGAGGGAGAATTCCAGCGGTTCCCGTCAAAAAATGAACGGTTGACGGGGGGCCGAGCTACCGCAACCACCCAGGGGGGACGAAGCAGGGGTGCGACCCCGGGGAAGTGGAACTAAGACCTCGACCTTCTTCAGCAGGCGTCCGGGACCCGGGAGTGTTTTTAAAAAAATTTCAAAGGACGAGGGTTATGCATGTCCCAGGAAAGGATGTGCTCCCCTACCGTTTAAGGGGGGGCGGCCAGAGATTTCGCCCGTTATCGCACACCCCCTTTGCCTGGCAAAAAGGTTCTTGCACCCCCCCAGCCCCGTCTTGTTGCAGAGAGCCGTCCACAGCTCCTGACGTGTGTGGAGGGTTCCAAGACAGATTCATTTCAACAGCCGGCTTTTTGGGGCCCGGATGACCAGGGCCTTTGGGGGGAAAGAGCCCTGCACCATCCTGCTTTTGAAGAGTGTGGCCGACCCTGAGAGCCAGTCCCCCCCGAGACATCCCCCCCACTCCCCCGTAGCTTCAAGAAATAGCGGCCTTGGCCGTGTTACTATCCATGTGTCGGTGGTGAATGGACTTTTCCAGACCCATGCAGAAAAACGCCTTCAAATTTTTAGTGACCGGGGCGGGCCGGGGCAGGCGGCTTTTCTGGCAAAAGAAATGCCTGCGGCATCGGGTATTGGGGGGCATGAAAGGGCCATAAAAGTGGCGGAACAATTTGTCCCACAAGAGGGAAAAGGGCAAAAATTTTTCCAAGGCCAAAACCCTGGAAATCCCGTTTCAGGCTTTTGTCTTTGGGAGGTTTTGGGTTTTTAAAGTGTTTCTTTGCCCCCAAAACCGGGAAGACAGAAGGGGGTGTTTGACTGGCCACTGTCGGGTGAGGTCGAAAAACTGGCGGGGGGAAAAAGGGGGTAGGAGGGGGTCCCTGGGTGTGGTGGTACTCGGGCGGACGGTGGAGGCTGAAGCGGAGGTGACCCCGATCATGACTTGAGAGCAGGGCAATAGGAACGCTTGGTGTGGCGGAGGAGGAGGGGGCGGAGAAAAGGGTGTACGGGGTTGGGAAGCCGGCGTTGGTTGGCCTTTTGTGGCCAGTGTTGCCCCCATTTCAACCATGCATTGCGATGTGACTGACATTTGGTGGGGGTTTTAAAACCCAAAGTTTTGCCCTACTTATATTTACATAAAGGGGCGCATAAATCGCTGGGTGAATCAAGGCTTCCCCAAGAAGGCCGGGCTTGAGAGGTCCTGGACCTTTTTGACGGCGATAAGCAGGAGCGGGTTTCCCGGCGTGGCAGGGGAAATATCAGCGGACTTCTGTGCCCGCCCTTTTCCCTTTTTGAGGCGGGACCTGTATTGCACTACCCCATTCTTCCCTCGTCCAGGGTGAAGCGCCGCAAGCAAATTTTTTGCGGAAAAGCCATGATGGATCCCCTGTCGTCACATATCACATCAAAAAAGGTGACTTCGTCGTCCTGACATCTGCATCAGGAGCTGCGGGGCCCCAAGCAAGAGGGACTGCAAGGCGTTGCTGCCGCCGGGGTTTTTGCCCAAATTGCCGGCTTCCTTCTCCCCCTCTAATGGCATCAGTAAAATGGGCGTCAGAGCGAGAAAATCATCCTCTTTGGCCTCTTGATTTTTAACATGCCTTCTGACCCCAAACCCCTTTTTTTTATCAAAAGGGGCTTAAAAATGGTTTTTCCACAATGGTGGGTACACAGTTTTTAAAATTTGGGGCCTTTGCTTCAGTTGGGCGGATGCTATGATGCGAGCGACATTTTTGGCCCTGACTGGGGGGACGAGGGGGTAAGATGCTGGGGCAGGTTGCATTTTCCCCTGAAAACAATTGGCGACCTGTTTTGTTTTCTGAGATTTACTACCCCGCGATGACAGGCCGACGGTCCTGAACCCAAACCGCTGGCTTCTGTTGTCGCCAGCACTGGAAGGACACCTTCTCTCGTTCTATTCCATGTCCCTCCCCCCCCTTGCTCGCTTACCCCCTGCATTTCGCTCCATGTTTAGAAAGATAAAAATTGAGAGGGGGATGGGAAAAGTTTTGGGAACGTCTTTATTAAAAACGGCAAAACCACTATTCTCAAAACCCTCAAATCAAAACAAAATTGCTGTTTAAAATTTACTGCAAGGTGGCTCTATCAACAAAATCTGGGTGGGCAAAAGTAAAAAACAGGTATTGAAATGTATACGGTAATAAAAGGTATTTTGGCACCTATCAATTCCCTTTGGGGTTTTGGACTACAAAAATTTTGTGGATTCAAATTTTAACGGGCAAGGGGGCTCTTTTAACAAATCTGGACTGGGCAAAAGTGAAAAAAAAACACGTATCTGAAATGTATATGGTTAATAAAAGGTATTTTTGGCACCATAAATTTACGTGTGGTGACTACAAAATTTGGGCTGAATTAAAATTTTAAACTGAAAGGGGGATCTATCAACAAATCTTGATGGGCAAAAGTGCAAAAGCACATATTTTAAAAATTTTAAAAGGGAAATAAAAAAAAGGTTTTTTGCACCTTTTAAATTCCCCTGTGGGGTAAAAAATTTGCTGGATTCAAATTTAACGGGCAAGGTGGCTCTATCAACAAATCTGGACTGGGAAAAAGTGAAAAAAACAGTTTCTAAAAATTTTAGGATAAAAAAGGTTTTTTGGCCCCTTTAAAAACTGTGGTGGCCCTCACAAATTGCTGGATTCAAATGAAACTGAAAGATGGCTCTACCCAAAAAAACCTGGATGGGCAAAAAGTGCAAAAAAACAGGTATCTGAAATGTATACGGATAATAAAAGGTATTTTTGGACCCTATCAATTCACCTGTGGTGACAAACATTTTTGGCGGGTTAAAATTTAAACTGCAAGGGGGCTTATCAAAAAATTGGGGGATGGGCAAAAAGTCCCAAAAAAACATGCATTAAAATGTTAAGGGATTAAAAAGGGGTTTTTTTTTTTTTTGGCACCTTAACCGGTGGTGACTCCCAAAATTTTGCGGGATTCAAATTTAACTGCAAGGTTTCCCTTTCAAAAAACCCAAAGCGGGAAATGGGCAAAATTAAAAAGGAACACCTATCTAAAATGTAAAAGAAAAATCAAAGGGGATTTTTCCCACCTAACAAATGGGGTCCGGGCAGTTATTAAAAAAAGATCTGTATCCTAATTTAAGTTCAGGCTGCCCAATATCCAAGTAACATTTAAACAGAAAAATTTTTAAATTTAATTTTAAAGCTATTGCAATGCAAGGGTTGCAATAAAAATATCCAGTACCCTTTAAAGAGCTTGTCTGTGTTTCCCCGCGGGTTCCCCCTCCCCCCCCCCCGTTCCCCCGTGACTTAAAGGGGAGGGGGGCCCCTTTAAAATTCTCTCCCTAACTCCCAAAAAAATCGCAAATCTCTGATCTAATGGTTCAAAGGGGATCAAACAAAAAGTAGAGCTGTCTCTGTGAACAATAGAATTTAAATTTTGGGTGAGCTTTTTTGCACAGAGGCAGAGCGCAGTCCTATGCTTTGAGTACTGACACACACTGATCATGAAAAAGGAAGGGGGTTCTATTAAAAAGAGGTCAGTGATTTTTCCAGCCAATCGCAACCCATACACATTTCCCGTTTAGACGTCGCACAAAAATCTCACCCTGCTCTTTCTGTAAGCTGATTTTTCTGGCCGCCAAATGACAGGAAGCGCCGAAAATGGCGCGGGTATTTTAAAAGTTTATGCCAGATTTTAAACCCAAAAATTTTCGTGGATCTAAAAAAAACCGTTCTACTAAAAACTGTTTCCGGTTTTTTAACTTTTTTCGATAATTAAAACGCTCAAAACACATCCCCGTAACCTGCCTTTAGCTCCATAGATTGCTGTACAAAATCAGAGTAGTCTGTGTTATGGAAGTCCATTTATTATATGTCAAGGATGGAAAAATTTCACTGGAGGATAAAATTTTTTAGCCTTGGTTTACAATAACCCCTTTTTTTTACTGTTTGATATCAATTTTAAATTTTTGAAGCCACATCCTTAAAATTTAACCCCTTTATTTCCCCCTATTTCAATGCAAAAACATTTTTAAAAAAATTGATATTAATATAATGGGGAAAAATTTAAACAAAAATTTTTCCCTTTTACCTGACCAAATAAAAAACTATTTTCATTAATTTAAAACAAGACCAGTGTTTTATACTAATTTAAAGATTTTTTGGGGCATTTTTTTATATATTAAAATTTTTTTAAATTGGGTTTGAAAAAAAAATTTGCAAAAGTCGAAGCTACAGGCGTACTTTATGCTGTTTCCCTTTTTTTCCCGTACATACCCCAAACCTCCCTGAAATTTAAAAGATTTTGGGTTTTTAAAACGAATTCTAGCTATTCCCAAATAAACTCTATATGTGTTTTTTCTGCAGCTACAGTTGAAACCAGAAGTTTACATACACTATATTAAAAGACACATATGCATGTTTTTCTCACTATTTGACATGAAGTCAGAATAATAATTACTCATTTTAGATCAATTAGGATTACAAAAATTTTTTATATTTGCCAAATGGCAGAATATTGAGAGAAAGATAATTTTTAAGGCATTTTTATTACTTTCTGCAAAGTCAAAAGTTTCCATACATTTCATTAGTATTTAGTAGCATTGCCCTTAAACTGTATTTCTTGGGTCAAATGTTTTGGATACCCTTCCACAAGCTTCTCACAATAATTGGTAGGAATTGGTAGAACTGGTATAACCGAGCGATGTTTGTAGGTCACCTTGCTCGCATCTGCCTTTTCAGCTTTGCTCATAAATTTTCAATAGGATTGATCAGATCAGGGCTTTGTGATGGTCCTTGTAAAACATTGACTTGGTTATCCTTAAGCTACTTTTAACCAATTTGGCAGCATGCTTCTGGTCATTGTCCATTTGGAAGACCCATTTTCACCCAAGTATTAACTTCCTGGCTGATGTCTTGAGATGTTGCTTCTTTCCTCATGATGCCATCTATTTTGTGAATTGCACCAGTCCCTCCTGCAGCAAAACAACACCACAACATGATGGTGTTCTTAGACTTCCAAGCTTTTCCCTTTTTCCTCCAAATGTAATGATGGTCATTGTTCAATTTTAGTTTCATCAGACCACAGGACATGTCTCCAAAAATGTAGATCTTTGTTCCTATGTGCATATGCAAACATTAATCTGGCTTTTATATGTCTCTTTTGGAGTAATGGCTTCTTCCTGGCAGAGTGGCCTTTCAACCCATGTTGATACAGTATTCATTTCACTTTGGATAATGACACAATCTTACCAGCTTCCACCAGCATCTTCACAAGGTCTTTTGCTTTTGTTTTTGGGTTGATATGCATATGTTGGACCAAAGCACGTTCATCTCTGAGACACAGAACCTGTCTCCTTCCTGAGCAGCATGATGGCTGCACATTCCCATCTTGTTTGTTCTTGCATATAATTGTTTGTACAGATGAAGGAGGCACCTTCAGGTATCTGGAAATTGCACCCAAGGATGTTCCAGACCTGTGAAAATCCACAATTCTTCTTGATACCTTGGCTGATTTCTTTTCCCATGATATTACATGCAGAAGCAGTGTGTTTCTGGTGTGCATAAAAAATACATCCAGAGATGTTTCTCTAATTTACTCAGATGTAACCAATAAATCAGAATCTTCCAAAGACATGACATCGTCATATGGGCTGTCCCAAATTGATTAAAGGCAAATCAGACATGATTTCATGTCAGATAGTGAGAAAAAAACATGCATATGTGTCTTCTTATATAGTGTATATAAACTTCTGGTTTCAACTCTATGTACTAATCACTTCAATACCATCTTCATGGTCAATTTTAGTGTACAGGCTAACTATATCTATAGTCACCAGTCAGTACTGTATGCTGTAACATCAGACACCTTTTGTAACAATGTCCAAATGTCCATTAAATATAAATGGATATTAGACAGTAAGGGATGTAAATACCAATCTAGATATTGGGTACAGAGTACAGTCAAAGATCCCGACATGAAACTATTGGCCTGCCCAGTTATGTTCTTAATAACTTATGTATCTTGGGTAGAAAGTACCAGTTAGGTTTAACAAGCCTAGATGGTAACAACCTATCAGTCAGTGTTTTCAAAAGAAAACCAATTTCTACCAATTTCTACAATGATTTCAACAAACTGTGATATTTTACTAAAAGTCAATCTTTATACAATCGTAATGTCCTCTATGGTGACCGATGTAGAGAAGTATGGTAGCCATACACAACGTTTTGGTTCACCCGAACCTTTGTCAGGTGTAAATGCTATGGGAAAAAAGACATATCTGAGAACCTGTATAGGCGAGGTATAATGGAGAGAGAACCAAAGAATGGTGGTAGAAAAGTACTAGTGTAAGTAGAGGTGTAATAAAGTGAATGAGAAGGTATGGGGAAAAAAGAAAATTGTGTATATATCAAATAATTCTCAAAAGGACACAGGGGAAAGGAGGAAGAGAAGCCATAAATCAAAGTTATCAAAATTGCCCAAGAGGGGCCTAGAAAACGTTTATAGAGGAACTCATGTAGTGTTTCTATGGGAAAGATATAGATGTGCAAGGTATGTAAAACTTAGGTGAATAATGAATAGAAATATAAGTGAAGTGAGATTATAACAGCATAATAAGGAAAACAGAGAGAATAAAGAGAGAATGGAAGAGTTAGAAAAAGGGGAAATAAGGAGAGTATGGGTAGAATGAAAGAGGGTAAAAAAAGGGAAAATAAGGTAATCAGGAAGAGGGGATAAATCAGAGGATAAAAGTATGATGAGCTGAAATGTAAATGGACCCCAATTGTGTAAGAGTAGAAGTGTGGCTAAAATAAGGGAGGAAAGCTATGAAAATGATGGAGGTAAGGAGTAAGGAAGTCAGAGAGTGTAAGGGATAAAAGTAAAGAAATGGGAAGAAAATAAATGAATAAAAATAAGGTAAGGATGAGTTATATGGGAAAAAAAAAAAAAAACCCCACAATCAATAGAGATATAGTCACAGAATAGAAGTAAAAATAGAGGTGTAAATGTATGAACCAGTGGGAGGGAGAGAGAAACACAGAATAAGTGTAGAACAATGGAGGGATAAAGTAGAAAATGAATGCAAATGTGGTTTAAAGAAAAGGTGGAATTAAACTGGATATAAGGATCAATTTAATAAAAAAAGCATAAAAATTGAGAAGTTCTAAGTTCTATGTCATTTATGTGTCTCTCCCATCACAAAAATTTATCACAATGGTGGAACACATAGATAAACATTTCCTCAAGATAAGTCATGTTAGATTCATATATGTAGGGAACACATGGACTCCATTGCAGTCCCTTTCACCTGAAGATAATAATCACCCTTAATTAGAACGTAATTATGTGTAAAAATCATATTCAACAAGGCAGCCAAAAACTCATGACACCTTAATGAGTAGACTGAAGAATCCAAACATTTCTTAACTGTGTCTAATCCCTTATCATGTTCTGCATTAGGTTTGCATATCGGTATACAAACGTGTATGATACATGTTTGCATACACCTGATTTGGATTGATTTTATAAAAGAATTTTAAACTTTTTTATACATCCTATGTATAAACATACATTGTATGTGCACTAATTTGTATCTACATTAATGATTTCACTTGCATACACAACATGATTAATATTGATTGTTCATTTTACACTTTGTATGTTGTATTTATTGCTAATGTTTATTATACTTGATATATATGCTCACTATATCAGTTTGGTTAAAAATGCTGAATAGGAGCATAATGTTGTTTGTTATATTGACATGGGAGTGCTACAAATTTCTGGATTGTCCAATGGTCAGCATGTTCTGGTTTTGTCTGCTGGTGCCAAGAAAATTATATATATATACTACAGCACACCCATTGGCACAATGTATGAATATTTCTAGGTCAAAAAAACTCCCTTATTGTTTGCCATTAGCACCAATCCAAGTGGCCCCTTTCATTTGTAGCTCTGAAAAATTGAGAGGTGAATCTCGATTATATGCTATGTTGCAGAGACCTAGACAGTTTTCGATACAAGATGCCCTATGTAATTGGTCCCATTTAAATGCCATATAGTTTCTGAATAACAGCAGAACAGTAAATATGTGTATATTGTAAAAATAAACAGTGAAGATACAGTTCACGTGTATTGTCTCCATGTATCCATAGAATGTGGTGCATGAACAGTTCGTGAAATTACAAGCAAAGATGCAATGAAGCAATGAAGAACCTTGGAGACTTGAAGCATGTAAGAATGACCCAGCATATGTAACATAATGTATTTAAAGTACCAGAAAACAAGTTATAGTAAATGAACATAGCCATGAAGAATCAAAAAAAGTGGTCATAAGGAATAAAAAAAAATATAGAGCATAAACAGTAAGATTAACATAAAAGAATCAACAATATGGTGAGCAATTATTATCGACAAAGTTGAAATCGGTTAGGTTAAAATCTGTGCAACTCTCTATTAATTCCCCGCCATTTTCGGCACAATCCTGTCATTTTGGTCGGCCAGCTATATCAGCTTACAAATAGAGCAGGGTGAAGATGTGTGTTGCGACTCCATGACTTTGGATGTGTATGGTGCGTTATGGCTGGAAAAAAACACATACCTCGTTTTACATAGACAGCACTTCCTGTTCATGATCAGTGTCTCTCGGCATCTCATAGCAAGGTGGTGGAGGTATGAACGTGCGCCACAGCCTGTGTCCCCAAACAGCTCAACGAAGATTATTCTATTTCTTCACAGAGAAAGCTCTACTTTTAGCTGTGATCCTTACAACTTAGTTGATCAGAGATTGGAATATTTTATGTAGTTTAGTAGAGAATTTTAAAGGAGCATCTACGCTGTAAAAGTCACGGGGGGGAGAGATGGAGGGGGGGGGCACACGGACGAACACAGAAAAGCTTCTATAAAGAAATAACTGGATAAAGGTTCACGCAAGACTTAGTGTAGACATTGGCACTGCAATATCCCCCTTTTTTTTTGATTTTTATTATTAACAGTTTTTCTATTGAAATATTTCCTGGGATATTGGGCACCTGAACTTATATTTAGGATACACATCTTTTCTAGTAATTGGCATGGTCTCTTTGTTAGGTGCAAAACTCCTACTTTGATTACATATACATTTCAATAGGTGTTCTTTTTCATTTTGCCCATTCCAGCTTTGTTGAATAGCCACCTTGCAGTGTAAAAAAATAGAATCCAGCAATTTTGTAGTCAGCACAAGGTTGATAGTTGCCGAAAAATACCTTTTTAATATATCCGCATACATTTCAGATACGTTGTTTTTTTTTCCCATTGGCACACTACAGCTTTGTTCATAGAGGCACCTATGCACTTTAAATGTGAGTACAAAGCAATTATGATATCACCACGTGAATTGAAAGAGTGCCAAAAATACCTTTTAATTTATCCGAATACATTTCAGATACGTGTTTTTTGACTTTGGCGCAGGCCATCTTTGTTGATAGATTCTACTTTGCAGTTAAAATTTGAATACATCAATTTTGGTAGTCACCACTAGTTAATTGATAAGATGCCCAAAAATACCTTTTATTATCCAAAAAATTACATATATGTGTTTTTTTCACTTTGGGCGCCTACAGCTTGTTTATTGAGGCCACCCTGCCTTAAATGTTAATCCATCAAATTTTGTAGTCACCACATGTGATTGAAAGGTCAAAAAATACCTATTATTATCCGAATACAATTCAGAAAACGTGTTTTTTTTACTTAGGCCGCAGGCCAGCTTTGTTGATAGTCTACTTATGAATCAACTTATATGCATTATTCAATTTGAATACAGCAAATTTATATCACCACAGGTGAATTGATAGGTGCCAAAAATCACCTTTTATTATCCAATACAATACAGATACAGTTTTTTTTCATTTGCCACTACAGCTTTGTTCATTGAGGCATCTTGCACTTTAAATGTAATACAGCCAAATTTTTGTAAGTCACGCGCAAGGTGAATTGAAAGGATGCCAAAAATAACCTTTATTAATCCAAATACATTTCAGATACGTGTTTTTTTCACTTTGGAGCAGGCCAGCTTTTGTTTGATAGAGCTACTTTGCAGTTAAATGTGAATACAGCAGATTTTGTAAGTCCCACCCACAGGTGAATTGAAGGTGGGGGCCAAAAATACCTTTAATATCCGTTATAACATTTCAAGACAGGTGTTTTTTTTCACTTTTTGGTCAGTTCAAGCTTTGAGATAGATCTACTTGCAGTTAAATTTGAATCCAGCAAATTTAGTTTTGAATTCAGGGATTTGAGAATAGCAGTTATTTGCCGTCTTTTAATAGAGATCTTTCCAAAAACTCTCCATACCTTTCTCAAAATTTATAAATTTCTGAACATGGAGCGAAATTGCAGTGGTAAGCGAGCAAAGAGGGGGTAGTACATGGAGAGAGGTATCGAGAGTACGGTGCTTCCTTCCAGTGCTGGTGACAACACAGCAATGCCAGCGGATCGTCTTTGCAGGACTGTCAGGCCTGTGCATCGCTGGGTCAGGGCCCTGTGAAATCACCAGTAACGAACTGCGTCGCCATATCTTTCCCTCCAGTTGGTTAATGCAAACCAGCATCCAGAATTCTTACCTCCTCTTCCTCCCAGTCACGGCCACAAATGTCGTCATCAGCATTCCATCAGCATCCCCGTCCAACATGAAGCAGCCCAAATGTCAACTCGTGTACCAACCACTGTGGAAAATCCCAATTTCTGAAGACTCATTGATGTCAAAATGCGGTTGGGGTCAGAATGCATGTTAAAAGATCAGAGGGCCAAAGAAGGAAGATTTTCTCTGCTCTGGACGCCACAGTACTGATGGCCATCAGATGTAGTGAGAGGAAGCCTGTCCATCGGACAAAATCCCGGGCGGTCCGGCAAAAGCCTTGCAGTTCCCTCTTGCTTGTAAGCCCGCATCTTCCAGGATGCAGAAGTCCAGGACTACAAAGTCACCTGGTGTTGATGATGATGATGACGACATTGTGCGGAATCCAACTAGGTGTCTTATTCAGCAGAATTTGCTTAGCTAGCGCTTCATACAATGGATGGGAGGAAACGATGGGGTAGTGTCAGTACGGTCCCCGCCTCAAAAAGGGAGAGAGGGCGGACGCAAATTCCGCTGAAACTGAAACCTCCACACGGTCAGCGCAAACCCCCTCCTCGCTTATCGCCGTCAAAAAGGTCCAGGACCTCTCAAGCCTGGGCCTTCTTTGAGCGAGCCTCTGATCCACCCAGCGATGTCATATGCCGCCTTTACCCTCTGTCTCTGGCTCCTCCTCCTCCGCCACCACCAAGCGTTCCTCAGCTGCCCATGTCTCTCCAGAATCAGATCATGGCTCAACCCTCCGCTTCAGCCTCCACCCGTCCCCGAGTAACCACCCAGCACCACCAACGACCCATCCTAATCCTACCCCCCTTCTTCTCCTTCCCGCCAGTTTGATGACCGGCACGCCGTACAGCGCCATTCTACATCCAGCCTTCTGTCGTCCAGGTATTGGGAAGCAGAAGAAACACTTTAACCCAAACCATCCCAAAGCCAAAAGCCTGAATGGTCGGCATTGCCAGGCTTTTGGCCTTGGAACTGTTTTCCTTTTCCGACTTGTGGACATAGACTGGTTCCCGCCACTCATGGCCCTTGCCTGCCCACCAATACCAGATGCCGAGCAGGCATATCTTTGCCCATACAGAAAAAGCCGTCCCCGCCCTGCCAGCCACGTGTCATCTAAAATTTGCAAACGCGTTGTCTGCATCTGGTAGGCCGGCAAAGTCCATCTGAACCCACCGACACATGGACTAGTAAAAGCACGGCCAAGGGCCCACAATATATCTCTGTGACAGCTCACTGGGTAAGCTGGTGGCTGGTCCTCGGGGGTGACGGTGGCTCTCGCAGGCTCGCGGCACGCTCCTCAAAACTGCAAGGCTCCTCTGGTGTCCGCATTCACGTGCCCCAGAGAAACCATCCAGCCGTGTTGAAATTAATCTGTCCTTTGAGAACAGTCCACACACAGGTCAGGAGCTGTTGGACGGCTCTCCGAAACGCGACCCGGAGCCGCAGGCTGTGGTTTCCAAGAACCTTGTGCCAGCAAGTGTTGTCAAAACTATCGAAATCCATGCTGGCCGCCCCTTGAAAGATTCGGTACTGGAGCACATCACTTGCCTGGCACATGTCAGAACCGCTTGTCGTTCCAGAAATTTCTAAAGAGCTACCCGGGTCTGGACTGCCTGCTGAGAAGGCTCGACAGTCTAAGTTTCCCGCACTTCCGCCATTCCCGCACCCTGCTTCGTCCCGCCTGGCTGCGTAGCAGACGTCAGCTCTCTGCCCTCCTCCCCCGTCCAAACCATCTCATTGATGAAGTGGCAACACCTGGAATTCCACCCACGCACATGCTCCCAGCGAATTGTGCAGCAGCGCAATGCCCATTTACCCAGTACTAAGTGACACAGTGCCCCGACAACAGCCGGTGCTACCTCTGGGGTGTTCAGCCACCGTGAGTGGAGCAGGTTAAAGAGCTCTGCACCATCCTTGCCAGTTTTGAAAAGATACCAAAATGGTCAGTGCGGATGATTGCCCATATGTCAGCATGAGCATTGTGGTGATCCTTATTTTCTGGAACGATCGTTGGACACTCTCAAACAACAGTCCCCCAGCGACGGAGGAGGAGAGACGGTACACAGATGCCGGACAGGAGCCTTTTCTCTCCGTCAAACCACAAGGGCCCGACAGTTTTTCTAATTTTATTCGGTCTTCATTAGGCATTGGTTCGAGGTCCAGTGCAAGTGCCAAGCCAGCGCAATCAGCTCTCAGGGTGCATCATCTGAGGCAAGGTCAGGGCTGTGCCTGGGGCCGGAGGAAGCGGAGGAGGAGGAGTATTCCCTAGACACCGTCGTTACCGACGTCCCAGCCTTGAAAAGAGTTGGCGGCGAATTTGAGGGCGAGGAGGAAATGAGAAGAAGAGTTTGCTAATGCCCCCTCGACCCAGAGGCCTTGGGAAATCAGGCTCCCATCTCTCACATGAGTGCTTGGATGCTCCATTTTCCTCCAACATGATCCTTCGCATTAAAGGCCATCAAAATGAACAACAGTTACTGGGATGCCACCCTCCCCTGGATCCCTGGTACTAAAACAAAACTCAAACATTCCTTCCATCCACCCACGCCCAAATAAGAGATAAAATGCAGGAAATGGAGAGACCTTGGCTGATTGATCAACTGGAGACATCTGTTGCGTCCTTCATCAACGGTCCCCAAATGTCACAGTGTCACCCACACCGCGACGATGACAGCCGAAGACTGTCCAATAATCCCTGAAGCGGCACAGCAGGCAAGGTGGCAAAGCCTAAAGGTATTACCTCTGGCAATCTTTATTTACCACCACGACCAACGCATGCAAACGCAGGGCACACAACCAACACACAGAGACCAGCTTAAGAATCAAGTGCACTACTATCCTGCGTCCAACACCATGTTTTTGTATGTGTATCCGGACCCAATAGACTTCTGGGAATCCACAATGGACTAAAAATGCCTGGAGCATCGCTCGCCACCCATAGAGGTGTTGTCCTGCCCCAGCAGCCACGTCATATCTGAGATCTGAGCGGACCTTCAGGCAACAGCAGGAGGAGTCATTACAGACAAACGCCATCTGGCTTTCCACAGATAATGTGGATCGATTGACTTTTCTCAAGATGAATCATGCCATGGATCTCGGATGATGTTGGTGGCCCAATAGGCCGAGGTCAACCGATTAGTTGCCGGTCTACTTCACATTCCCACTTCAAACAGAAATGGTCCTCATTTACAACTTTTTTTTTAAAATGATCAATTCTTACTGATTTTATTCCTTTTCCCAACAGTTCATTTTGCCTGGTTTTTGTCTGTGCGAAGACTGTAAAAAGACAGCAAAGGTTTCAAAATGACAACACCGTATTCCATTTACCAACTTTATCATTAGAAGTTTTCAGCATTGCCATAGTTTTGAGGTCATGTTGCTGTGATATACAGCAATAATTATGGTCCTTTGAGGAAACCGAAATGTGCTTTTTAAGTGGAAAAACATTTACTCCCTCGACAATTTTTAACAGTGGTGATAATTCATATTTATAATATTTTGGTCATGCTGCTTATGAAATGCAGCTATACAACAGGTCCCTATTCTAAAAATGTTGATACTTAACAGAGACAATATTGTTCTTCACAATTGTCCAAAGTGGTCAAGGGTCATGCATTTGAATTTGTGGGGGCATTTTTTTGCGTGACATGCAGTTTAACTACACGGTCTAATATGAAAAAATTTTTTGTTCTAACAGACATTTGTATCTTCAACAATTATGTCCAAGTGCTCCCAAGGGTCATGCTTTGAATTTTTGGGGGCATTTTTATTGCTGTGACATACAGCTATACACAGGACCTCTTAAAAAAATTTTTTTTTCTAACAGACATTTGTTCTTCACAAACAATTGACCAAAGAGGCTCAAGGTTCTGCTATGAATTTTTGGGGGCATTATTTGCGTGACATGCACTATACTACAGGTCCTATTATAATAAAATGTGTGTTTATCTAAACAGACATTTGTTCTTCACAATTGGTCCAAAGTGGCTCAAGGGTGAAGGTGCTGTCAGAAACAGGAAAAGGTAAGGACACTGTTAATGACACATATTGCAAAATGACTTGTTTTTGCAAAGATCATTAACATAGCTAGCAATCCCTGTATTGAGACATACCCATTTAATACAATTAAAAAAGAGAATCAAAGACATGTGGGATTCCATCTATTTTTAAAAATGTGTTTTCTAAAAGTAAACTACTAAAAAACTTGCATGTAAAAAAAGCTGGTAAAAAAATTCCTCTGAATTGTACAAGGGAGGTACAGGAAGACTTACGCCATATGTAGGTTATTCAGAGGACATGGAGTATGGCGCACAGACAGAAAACAAAGTACAGAGACAATTTCCTCCAGCACGTTGAGAAAAAAAGAGAAAAAGAATACCAAGAAAAAGGGCAACCTGGGTGGGAACAGGAGCGTTACCCACCAGTATTTCCAGTGAAAGCCTCAATAGGTCCGCACTCAAATGGAAGGGGCAAGCGATACCCAGGACAGTGACCAAGATATTGACCAGTGAAACTAAAAATGGTGGTTGAAAGACTCCTTTTTCTCCTTCTTCCGGCACGTTTTAATCTGGGACATGCAGGTTTTGGGGCTCATGCTGTGGCCCAGGACGGTATTATTCACAGTCCGTTGAAAACTAAAATGTTGGTTGAAAGACTCCTTTTTCGGCACTTTTTTTAATCTGGGGTCATGTCAAGGTTTGGGGCTCATGCTGTGGCCCAGGACAGGTTAGTTCAATGTCCAGTTGAAAAACTAAAATGCGGATGAAAGACTCCCTTTTTCTGGCACTTTTAAAACTTGGGCGTGCAGGTTTGGGGCTCAAATAGCTGAGTGGCCAGCACAGGGATAGTCTATGTCCAGTGAAACTTCAATGGTTGGTTAAAGACTTCTTTTTTCCGGCACTTTTTAATCTGCGGGTTCATGCAGGTTGGGGCTCATGCTGTGGCCCAGGACCCGGTAAGTCAATGTCCGTGAAAACTAATATGTGGGTTGAAAGACTCCTTTTTCCCGGCACCTTTTTAATCCTGGGGTCATTCATGCAGGTTTTGGGCTCATGCTGTGGCTCAGGACAGTGATAGTCTATGTCCAGGTAAACTAAAATGGTGGTTCAAAGACTCCTTTTTTCCGGCACTTTTTAATGGGGGGGTCATGCGGGTTTGGGGGGCTCATGTGCTTTTCCGGGACGGGGATATAAATGTCTAGTGTTGAGGATTGCGTTGGCTATCGAGATCGAGCGATAGTCGATAGCCCGGTCGCTATCGATAAATTTTTTCGATAGTGAGCATCGATTATGACGATTACCATTAAAGTCATGGGAGGCAACAACACCTTCATTATTTACACCCAAAAAAGGGCGGAGAAGCTGAAATTAACATCCACAACATCAAAGGGGTAACTTGCCAACTTAGGCAACACACTTAGTTATAAAAGTCAAACAAAACCCAATTTTTTAAAATAGAATTTGCGTTTTTAAATTTTACGGGGAAGCTGCCAATGAACAAAGCGGGTGCGCAAAAGTCAAAAAACACGTATCTTTTATTTTTTTCGTATAATACACGGAATTTTTTGACCTTTAAATTCACCTGTGGTGCTAAAAATTGCTGTTTTAAGATTTACGGGGAATTGCTCAATGAACAAAGCTGGGTGCGCAAAAGTAAAAAAAACACTTCTGTTATTTTTTCGATAATCACGGTATTATTTGCCCCTTTTCAATTAAACCTTGGTCTATAGAATTGCTTTTTAAATTTACGTGGATGCTGCTTCAATGAAAAAAGCGGGGTGTGCAAAAGTCAAAAAACCGAACTGTTAGTTTTGGTATAATAAAGGGTTTTTTTGCCCCTTTAAATTCACCTGTGTGAAAAGAATTGCTTTTTTAAAGATTTACTTTGGTTACTGCCAAATGAAAAAACCTGGGTGTGCAAAGTCAAAAAACACTAACTGTTTTTTTGGTAAAATAAACGTATTTTTTGCACCTTTCAATTCCCCCTGTGGTGAATATAGAATTGTGTTTTAAGATTTACAGGGATCTCGTCAATGAACAATCGGGTGCGCAAAAGTAAAAAAACGCGTAACTGTTATTTTTGTATGAAACGGTATTTTTGACAAAAAACAACCTTCTGACACAAGATTCTGTTGTAATTTAACTGCAAGGTGGATAATCAACGTCCATTTAAATTTGGGTAAAAATTAAACACCTATCTGAAAGTTTACTGTAATAAAAGTGGAGTTTTTGAAGCTAACAAAGAGACCTGCAGTTACTAAAATGATGTGTATCCAATATAAGTTCAGGCTGCCCAATATCCAGGAAATAATTTCAATAGCAAACTGTTAATAATAAAATATTCCACTACAATGTCTACAATAAGTCTTGGTGAACTTTATCCAGTGTTCTTTTTAGATAGAGCTTGTCTGTGTTTGCCCGCGGGGCCCCCCCTGCTCCCCCCGCCGAGAATTTACACGGTAGATGCTGCTTTAAAATTCTCTAGCTAACTACATAAAATCTTCAAATCTCTAATATAACTAAATTGGAAGGATCACAGCAAAATAGAAAGAGGTTTCTCTGTGCAGAAAGGGGACAAATTTCGCTGAGCTGTTTGGCCACAGGCAGAGCGCAGGTCCTATCCCTATGAGACGCTGAGAGACACTGAGGCTGAAACGGAAACGTTTGTTCTATGAAAACGAGGTCATTGTTGATTTTTCCAGCCAATCGCAACCATACACATCCCAGTCATGACGTCGCACACACATCTCACCCTGCTCTTTTTCTGTAATCTGATTTTGCTGCCCGCCAATATTACAGGAAGCGCCGAAAAAGGCGCGATCTTAATAGATGATGCTCAGATTTTAACCTTAATTATCGCATGATCTGGAAATTTCGATCACCATAAAAACCTTGCCGATTTCAACTTTGTCGATAAAAATCGCTCAACTCTATCAATGTCCAGTTCAAGTAAAATGATGGTTCAAATAATACTGCCTTCTGGCACTTTTTAATTTGTGCGTGATGCAGGTTTAAGGGTC
Organism: Phyllomedusa bahiana; assembly: GCA_025379985.1. Taxonomy (NCBI): domain Eukaryota; kingdom Metazoa; phylum Chordata; class Amphibia; order Anura; family Hylidae; genus Phyllomedusa; species Phyllomedusa bahiana. The sequence continues at coordinate 4,193 of JAODAL010012179.1, read as the reverse complement.
AGGCTGTGGTACAAGACAGGGATAGTGAATGGTCTGTGACTTTTTTTCTGTGTCTTTTATAACCTAAGTGTGTTGCCTAAGATGTAGCACGTATCCATTTGACTGTTGTGGATTTTAATTCTAGCTTCTCCAGCCTTGTTTGGGTGTAAGAATGAAGGTGTTGTTGCTCTCCCATAGACTTTAATGGTCATCGGCGATCATCTATCATCGACCATCGAATATCTTGTCGATGATGGCCGACTATCGACCATCGACCGATGTCGATAGTCAACGTAATCGCTCAACACTAATCAACATAATAAAGGGTTTTAAATAAAAGGCCATAAATAATAGGGCCGTACATTGGGAAAACAGTCATAAATAATAGTTCTTTTACAGATATACAACCCATCAATCCTTTAATTCTTAGACACATACAGATTTCCCACTTCATGCTAATTTACCCTCAAGATTACACTCACACTAACTTTAATGTACTCATTGATCTCCTAACAATGGTTGACACTGTGCATCAGTAAGAGATCATTGTGACCTTTCTCTTATTGCCATCAAAGGTTATTAAAACTGTTAAAAGCTGTACTCTGCTTTGACTTGTTTCTGTGAGCTGGTATAATGAGCTATTGTCAGAAGCTAGTCCATATTAATAGATGTAATGCATGTGGTGGAGATTAGAGGAGACACGACTTTTATGTCTACACACAATGAGAAACAAAGAAAAGATTTTGGACTATGAGATCTGACTTGCTGTTCTTCAAGAGTATCACTGATTAGTGTAAAAACTTTGTTATTTAACTGAAAAATTTTGCATTTAGCTCATCTTTAGAGTTTGACAGCAGCTGAGAGCAGCTAAGGGTGCAAGCAGGATGAATATTAGTATTGGGGGGTGCAAGTGGGTTGGAACCAGGGCCGCCATCAGATATTTCAGGACCTCATACTTCGCCGCTCTGCCCTCCACCCCAGAAAAAGAAAAAAAAAATTCTGGGGTGACTGCCCAAAAAAAAAAAAAATGCAATTGCGCCATGTATTTAGATTTAGTTCTTGTTGGATTTTATAACGTACAGTTTATCTATATTGTAACTATACAAAGGCCAGCAAATACCGACACATGATCCCCCTATAATGTTACTGACTAAAGCAGTATATCCAGACCAATATAACCTAATAACAGTATACAAAGACCAAATGAAACCGCAACATCATCACCACATATCACCATAAAGACACTGAATACTACCACCATACTGTTACTGAATGTAAACCACTATACCAATGTCACGGGTGTCCCTGCGACCTCTGTGTCGGGTCGCAGGCACACCCGTGCCCCGACGCCTCCTTCCGCTGCGAGCAGCGCCGTGACCCGCAGCGTGGTCCACTTACCTCGCCACGCTCCTGTTCTGCTTCGGGTGCACGCTCCTGCTGCCGCCCGGTCACTCGCTCGCCCCTAGCGGCAGTGCGCTGTGCTGCAGCTCAATTTAAAGGGATAGTGCGCCGGTGATTGGTTTCACGGGGTGCTGATCCTATTTAAGTCCTGCCCCTTCCTTTTCACATTGCCGAATCAATAGTGCCCTGTGCCTAGAGAGGAAGCATTCACAAGTATCTAGTCTTGTTTCCATGTATCGTATCTTCTGCCTCCGTCCCTCGACCACGAACCATAGCCGCCTGTCCTGACCTTCTGCCTGTCCCCGACTACGAGCCTGCTCCCGTTTTTGTACCCCCAACACCTCGGCAGCCCAAAGCAAGTCACGTCGGGGGTAGCGACCGATAGCAACCGCCGCGCAAGTCCCCCCGCTTTGCGGCGGGCTCGGGAAAACCGGACCTACTTTGACTCTGCTCCCTGGGGTGGCTTACACCATCGCTTGCAAGGGGGCCAGAGGATCCAGTCTCGGTTTGCCTCTTTGGGAAGCCGACCTTACATTCGATTCGGCCATGGATCCCGCTTTCCGAGCGTCGCTGACCTTACCACCATCTGGCCCAGCAATCCAAGCAATTGGGTCAGCAACGCAACACTTAAACAGCTGCGTCTATGATGCAGCAGATTCTCGCCCTCAGACAGCAGTCCCCTGCTAGGCGCTCCCGTGGCACAGCTCCCCTAATGACCCCCGGCCCCAAGTCCATTGTCCCTGCCGATGAAAATTTTATGGGACCCTAAAGGCCGCAGGGGTTCATCACTCAAGCTTTCCCCGTAATCAGGGCCGGGTTTCCTCGAAAAGGGCAAGGGGGCCTTCGTGGGCAGTCTGCTTTTGGGAAAACCCCAAGCCTGGGGGCGGGTTCCGCTTTGGGACCGAGACGACCCGTCACGGTGACCTGGGACTTTTCACAAGAGTTCCAAGTGTTTTTGAGGAATCCGCCCTGCATCCCAGCAGGAAACCCCATTGGGATCTGCGAGGGAACTCCTTTAGGGACTACCGGCAATTCCGCACTCTGGCCTCAGAATCGGCCTGGAACGATGCAGCCCTGTGTGCCTCATTCAAGAAGGGTCTCTCCAGCCAGATTTAGGATGCCCTTTCCGCCAGGGATCCTCCTTCTTTCCTTATGAGGGTAATCCATCAGCACTCGCACCGAAGTTCCTTTTTGAGAGGGATGGCTTCGTCAGGAACGTGAACCAGTCCAATCACGCCATCTGCCCCGTTTAGCGCCAGTGTTCCTACGTCCTCCTGTGCAGCCGGACGTTGAAGAAGCCATGCAGGTGGACAGGGCTCACCTGACTCCACAGGAGCTATCACGACGTCGTGAGGAGAACCTCTGTCTCTACTGCGGCAGCCCTGGACATTTCCGCAGGGGATGCCCGCTTCGCCAGCAACGTCCGGGAAACGCACGCACCTAGGCTTCGTGGGAGAGGCGTCCCTAGGTGTGAGCAATTCCTCTCCTCGTCTCACTGTGCCGGTTCTGATCGCTACCAATGCCGGGACCTCATTCCAAGTAGCCGCCTTCCTGGACTCAGGATCAGCTGAGAATTTTATGGACACTACCCTGGTGACTAAGTATCGCCTCCCGGTGGTCCATGTGGCCCAACCTCTGGTCATATCGTCTGTCAGCAGTGAACTGCTGAGTGATTCTATCCACTTTCGGACGGAACCGGTGTCTCTGCAAGTAGGAGCCTTACATAAAGAGAGGATCGCATTCTTCGTATTACCCCGTTCTATCTCCTCGGCTGAGTCACCTCCTGGGTCTTCCGATGGCTTCCGACTCAGCCCCTATGCGGATGGAAATCCATCAATAGTTTTTGCCGTTGGGCGCCGGGAATAGCGATCATTCTCAGTCCTAGCTGTATTGGCACCTCGCCAGGTGCGCCCCACTCCTCCACGGCTATCTCCCAAGCCTCTTCTAGGTCTACCGCGGGTGCCGGCTTCTTCTTCGTGGAAAAGAAGGACGGGTCACTGCGCCCTTGCATTGATTACTGTGGCCTCAACAAAATCACCATTAAGAACCGGTATCCATTATCGCTCATCACCGAGCTCTTTGATTGCCTCCGGGGGGTCAGAATCTTTTCCAAGTTGGATCTGCGAGGAGCCTATAACCTCATTCGGATTAGAAAGGGGGACGAGTGGAAAACGGCCTTCAACACTCGAGCTGGGCATTTCGAATACCTGGTGATGCCCGTCCGTCTTTACAACGCCCCCGCGGTCTTCCAAGAATTCGTCAACGACATTTTCCTCCTGTATACCTGTGTAGTGGTTTATCTCTACATCCTGATTTTCTCACCCGATCCGGAGTCCCACCAGACCCACGTACGCCAGGTTCTTAGGCGTTTGTGCAACAACCACCTCTATGCCAAACTTGAGAAATGCCTTTTCCACCAGTTCAGTCTCCCGTTTCTCGGATACATTATCTCCGACAAGGGGCTACAGATGGATCCTGCTAAACTGTCTGCTGTCCTTCAATGGCCGCGACCTGTCAGTCTTCGATACAACGATTCCTGGGGTTCGCGAATTACTACAGGCAGTTTATCCCACACTTCTCGACTTTGGTAGTCCCTATTGTGGCCCTCACCAGGAAATAGGGTAATCCCAGGCTATGGCCGCCTGCCGCTGAAGAGGCCTTCGCCAAGCTAAAGGTCGCCTTCGCCTCGGCACCCGTCTTATCCCGCCGGATACAGAGAATCCGTTCTTCTTGGAGGTCGACGCCTCTTCCGTAGGGGCCGGAGCGGTTCTCACCCAAAAGGGTCCTAAAAGGGAAAAAAGGGGAACCGCGGG